>CM071162.1:16712389-16763654 GCA_036417725.1 Clanis bilineata | reverse complement strand
GACCTAAATACACAAACCAATTCTCGATATATTTATCTCCTTTAGCATAGCCATAGCAATTAAATCTTTTGGCCTCCACCCTTATTATATTTTCCTTAGGCCACTTTAAGCAATAAATATTTAACGGCAAAACTTAATAAGTATAAGAATGTTTAAGCTGTAACAGCTTATGCTATAAGCTTACATGTAAAGACCAAAGTGCGTTTTCGTACATAAGTATCACATAAAAAAAAGTATCAGACACATAAACTATAATCAATACATTGAAATAAAATTGAAAGGTCTGTTTGCATGTCAAAATCAAAGTTTTTTATTTGATGCATTTGAATGTTTATACTAATACACGACTGCCTCGGTGGCGTGGTGATATTTCGGTACGACTACGGTTCTGAGGTCTCGGGTTCGATCCCCGGGTCGGGCAAAGTGATATTGGATTTTCCCAAATCAGCCCGGAGTCTGGAATTTGTGCCCGATATGGCGATAGGCTCGCCCCCTATCACATCTGGGACGGAACTAAGATCGGCGAAATGTGGGTGTTCTAGTTCGCTAGTCCGCCTCTGCCTACCCCTTCGGGGATACAGGCGTGAGCTTATGTTATGTTATACATTAGTATAACGTAACATAAGCTCACGCCTGTATCCCTGTATCGCCTGTTTTGTATTAACCAATAAATCAATTTTTTAGCCGACTTTCCCGCTAATCTCCGAAAACTCTTGGACCCATTTTGACGAAATTTCTGGCAGATTGCTGATGTTGAAGATAATTAGGGTTGAGGCTGGTTCAAAACAAAATACGCTTGTTCAGTGGTTTGTTTTTACCGGAATGTGTGACGGTTACTATAAAAATATATGAAATGTGCAACCTTTAGTTTTATTTATGAATAATTTGCCAATAACTCCGTCGAATGAGCTTATTAAAGTATTTTATTGGAGTGGTCTGCCATTTTGAGCGTTTCATTACAGGTCCTAGTAAGGTGTTATAACATAAAATGTCGACCATAACTACATACACCCAGCTCGAAATAGACTTTATCACGTAATGGACCGCCGTTCCCACACGTTCCCTTTTATTTCGACCACTGCATGTACCAATGTAATTTAACGAAATGTATTCTTAATTATAGAGTATACTTTTTGATTTTCGTTTTTTTTTATGTATGTATGTTACGCGATATCTCTGCCAAATGTGGACCGATCTTCAAAATTCTTTTTGTGTTCGATAGAGCTTATTTCAAAGGTGGTCCCATATAAATTTGATCACGATCGGATTTGAAGTCGGTCTGTTACGTTTTTTCTTGTAAAAAATCCAAATTCTCACTGAGTTCGTTTCTTTGACTCAGACTTAGTCGAAGTCCGCTCTATAGACCTCAGCCTATGTGCAGAAGACACGGCTTATCATCAAGCATCAACTAAAATAAAATTCTGGTATTCTCTAAATAAAACAGAGAAAAAAAAGAGAATATAAATAGTGACTGCCTCGGTGGCGTGGTGGTATTTCGGTACGACTACGGTTCTGAGGTCTCGGGTTCGATCCCTGGGTCGGTTAAAGTGATATTGGATTTTTCCATATCAGCCCGGAGTCTGGAATTTGTGCCCGATATGGTGATAAACAAACAAACAGTGGATAAGGGTTGCGCAGAACCGGAAAGAGTGGCGTGATCGAGAGGAGGCCTATACCCAGCAGTGGGTAGATACGGGCTGATTTGATAGATAGATAGATGGTGATAGGCTCGCCCCCTATCACATCTGGGACGGAACTAAGCTCGGCGAAATGTGGGTGTTCTAGTTCGCTAGTGCGCCTCTGCCTACCCCTTCGGGGACACTGGCGTGAGCTTATGTTATGTATGTTATGTTTTAATAAATAAATAAATAAAAAAAACAGAGAATGCTGGTGAAAACTAAGGGAGACCTTTTCCCAGCAGTGGGACAATAAAGGTTAAAAAAAACTCTAAATACATGTGTATACTTTATGGTACGAGTACTGGTTGTAACAAATTAATTAGCGTTGTGCAGGTCGTTAGCACATTGTTTCGCGGAATGTTTTTTGCGCTCGGCTCTGTCATAACAGTTGTGAGTTGAAGCGGATAGAGGGGCCCGTATGTGAGCTTTATTTAAACGCTTTATTGGTTAAAGAAAGCAGCGATAGATCTGTTGGGTACGGTCGGTCGAGACGAGTGTCGGAGGTTCGAGTCCAACCCCAAAAAGGAGCATACACTTCGGAGGTTTAATGCTATGTGTTTTCATTCTAAATTATCGCTTGCTATCACGGTGAAAGAAAACATCGTGAGGAAACCGGCATACCCGAGAATTTCTTCACAAGAATTTTGAAGGTATGTGAAGTTTACCAACCGGCATTAGGCCAGCGTGGTAGACTAAGGCGTAACCCCTCTCATTAGTAGATGGGGCCCATGCAAAGCGGTGGGACAGTAATATTACAGGGCTGATATTATTTAATGGTTATACCTACTTGTATAATAAGATTGAGATTTAAGAGGCACGATGTTGGTGGTAACATGGCGCTAAAACCTGCCTTAGTGACCCACACACTTTGTGAGGTTCTCGTTCCAGGATCAGCCAGTGTATACCCGTTGTTCACGAAGAATTTGCGACATGACTTAACCTGTATCTGCATTGGTCATCCGCCTGTTTTGTCGCAAGCCCTTCGATTTGCTTCGTCCCTCTTCGGATTTGAAATATGAAGAGGCATAAATAGACCAACATGGTTCTAGACACCACTAAACCCAATGTTAACGGTGGTTATTGTTTTTTTTTAATACTGCACTACGCTTACCATCAGGCGTAATATACAGGCACTTTATCGAGCTCATATAAAAAAAACAACCTGATAAAGGTCGCAGGAAGTCGCTGGATGCAGGCCGCTTCCAACAGGTCGATCTGGAAATCTTTGGGGGAGGCCTATGTTCAGCAGTGGACGTCCTATGGCTGATGATGATGATGACGATGATGATGATAAAAAAAACATAAAGCTTAGTCTGGAAATGTAAACACATGTATTTTTTTAATGGTAGAGCCACGCTGTAGTAAAATACAGAAATAGCTATAATATTAATTTCATCATGTGTTTGTTAATTAAAAATTAATTTCAATAACTAACCTTTGACAGACTGCAGAACTCTAAAACTTAACAAAGCGGAACCCAACATTGTAATCAGTGATCCGTGGTGTAATTTCCACGGTTTCCCAAAATGGGCATAACTGTGGGAGTGGGCTGGTACTCGTACCGTTATGAAATACCGCGTAACTAGAGTGCCGTGGTAGGGGGCCTGGGGTAGACTGGGTACATTTATAACTATAGATTAGAATTGAGACTGCCTCGGTGGCGTGGTTGTATTTCGGTACGACTACCGTCCTGAGTTCTCGGGTTCGATCCCCGGGTCGGGCAAAGTGAAATACAACCACGCCACAGAGGCAGTCATCATACTTAAATAACGAATTTAATAACTTAATTACATACAAGAAGCGAAATGCTAGGAGGTTTCGGTACTTAACGGCAAAAAAACTGAATTACTGCTGCCTTTTTGCCAAATCCTTATTATCCAGCAAGCTTCATTGATCATAAAAAGCAGAAATTAAATTTGATCGTCCATTCAGTAAACTATGTGTGTATGATCGAGTGGAAAAGTGCTTAACGAAATCATATTTAAGAGTACGCTTACTCCCAAGTATTTTCTGGTTTGTTTTTGTTGACCGGTTTGATACCACTGTCTCACAGTAAACCGTCATCCTTTAGTAAGTTAATTTGAAGTGGCCCTAATTCTGCTCCTTTTTCCCAATCCTTACTCTCTTTCTATTAGGTTGGCAACCCATTTGCTTTTAGTGTGAGTGTCAATAGATTGTGGAGATTACCTACTCAAGATTAGGTGATCGATCTCGTCTACCAGGCTCTCCACCCCGCTATAAAAATATTTAACGAATTTCATGCTTCAATCAATATTTTAAAGAAAATGATAGTAAGGGCCACTTGCAGCTCCGCGATAAATTTTTATTTATCCTAAATCTCGATTTACAGATATGTGTGAGCTGTAGGATAAATTTAAAAATTAAGAAGCGAGTTTAGGCTTAACTCTAGATTAGTAATAATACTTCAAGTCGCTCTAAGTATTAAATAAATTACAAAATATATTCCCCATAGACTTGATAACCTATTTAAGTTGGGTTTAGATTCAAAAGGATCGTTGAATTAAAAATAAAAAATGTCACAAATAGTAGTCGACAAAAACTAAGCTGATTCTAAAAACTAAGCAGCCGATTGTACCAGAGGCCCATCGCTGGTCGGTCGAACAGTCAGCTGTCTCGTTTTAATTAGTCACTGCTCACTCGCCACTTCCCGCTACTGTGACAATTGGTCTTACACGGAAAAACAGGGATGTCCACGCTTTGTTATCGATAATGCTAATAAGACGCAAACGATAAGTCTATATAATTTCTTTATTTGAAATGGAATTTATTTTTGTGTAATGTTTATATACTGAAATATTGCAATATTATCGGTTTGTACTAATTTAAAAAATCCTTCGCTAAATTTGACTGACAGACAAATTTTTTTGCCTCATTAAAATTTCACGGGAACAAAATCCTGACGAAAGCTAATACTTGATATACAAAAATATTTGAAACATATTTTCATTCATAACATTATCTGAAATAAATCATAAGTAAAGCACGGATCCGGTGCTTTGAAGACAAAGCAAGTTTCAGGGACGACTAATAAATCGAATAAATGTCACGTAAACCAGTCAAAGACCTGTGCAATAATTCTTTACACTTTAAACCAACCGCTTAAAAGACCAATTATACTAGAAACCACAATGCAGGTGGTATTTCATCTTTTTTTGTTAATTAGCATATGACACAATATTAGAAATCGAACTACAGTTTGCACACCAACCCTGACATTGATTGTCAAGATAATTCAACCAATTCCCACAGAGTTAAGAGTGGCGTATTAAAAACCAGCTAACAATACCAATTGGCTTCAGATCGATGTGTAATAACATAATAATCCAGTGGAACAAACGCTTTCAAACAAAAAGTAATTACTCAACTACTGTTATTATTCGTGTTTGTTTTGTTCGTCGTATTACTTTTAATATTGTCATTTACTACTTTTGTCTGTCTTTTATTATGAATAATTGCTGTAATTATCAATTCAAATTGGCTTCTGGACTTCATTTTATCTCCCCTTGAAAACTCTTTCTATACTTTTTGTATCGACATTGTGTCTACAAACACAGCTAAGAGCTTTGTGTCCTTTTGTGTATAAATCAATTAAAAAAGTAGTGAGACTGGTTATTTATAATTAATTTATTCTTTCTACCTGTCGTTATCTTGATTTGATGTAATGTCCGCCTTTCTACTTCAACGCTTCTTCACCGCTTGAGTAAGCTCAGGACTATTGGCTTTCATGTCTTCCCATTATTTTTAATACCAATTACTGATTTAATTACTTTTTTTATTAAAATCTCTATTCCAGATTTAATTCTGTTCTTAATTTGATACTCACAATGTCTGATATAGTTAAATTGCCTATTTACGTCACTTTTAAGAAGTATTCAGTAGTTCAATCACTACCAGAACCTTAAAATCTTTTAAAGTATGGGTGGTCTTCATTTAACTACCCGTTGGTAGGTTATACAGTAACCACATTAAAGTTTAACTGCTACTGTATTATGTGGTAGAAACGTTGGTTCTTTAGATGAATTTCCATTGATCTATTTATTATAAATATCAAAAAGAGAGCTAATAAAAATGATTTCAAATGTGCGGGATAGTAGGGGAGCAGCTGGCTGTGGTCTGTGTAATGAGAAGCTGTGGGTTCGGTTCCCACATCAAGATATCTGTGATGTGAACTGATTTTATCTACTAAAATATATTTTAGTTCAGGTATTGTGAGTCAAACCCTGTTCAAAATACGAAAATACGTTAAAATAGTAACTAATACATAAAAACCTATAAATTATACTAAAATCCTGTAGTTTGTAAACTACAGTATAGCATTCACGGCTCCCATTAATATATTGGTAGTAGCAAACCATGTGAGTTCGCCCCCTATCACATCTGGGACGGAAATTAGCGTGATGAAATGTGGATGTTCTAGTTCTTAAGTTCGCCTATCCCTTCGGGGATATAGGCGTGAGACAATATATGTATGCATAGAAAACCGTGTGAAAGATTTTGTAGAATCTTGATAAAAATCTAAAATCGACGATGCAAAGCACGTCTCTACCAAACAATACATCTTCATTTCATATGACCGTTTTTTACTCGATCATAATAAATAAGTTACGTTTAACTTAAACGATAAATGAGCTTTATTAAACGAATAAAAAACCCGTTCAAAAGATCGCATTCTTTAGGAACTTGATTCTGTGAAGAAACTCATTGGGTTGGAGTAGAATAACATTAAACTGAGGGTCAATAATTAATCAAATGTTTAATTCGATTCACTGTGAAATTATTATCTTTAGTATAGGCACGGACGTAAAAAAATATGGACGGAGCGCTAGGAACATTGAAAGTGAAGCAGGTCTCGATAGATCGAATGGGCCGAAAGCCCTAGTTTTCGGCCCATTCCATCTATCGACACGTAGGCTGAAATCTATAGTTCTTACTTAAGTCTTGTACCAAAGTCGACTCAGCGTAGTCGTCTTTGGAGTGAACTAAGCGAAAGTCAACTTTTGCGTATTTATAATTCGCACTCGAACTCAGGCTAGCCATAGTTTGACTTTGCATAGTCTACTCAGACGTTATCGGTTTCACGCAGTTCCTTTGACAAAAGAAACGTAAGATTTTTATATATTTACAGGAGACGCGCCTTTATATTTGTAGGTTGTAAAGGAACGTATTACGTAATTAACAGCTGACAAAATGGCTGACGTTCTTTGAAATGTCAAGTGAAAAACAAACCGCATTATACATAAATCGTCTTATAATCCTTTCAGCAACATGCTTGAAAAAGTTTGCTACGCCGACCCCACATTAAGGTGGGATAAGGGCAGGTAGAAGAAAGAATAAACATGAATCGTCATCATTTGATAGTCAAAACATGGATTTATTATTTATTACTATTGTTGGCAAAATCATTAATATTTTGAAGAAGGCCATAATTTTTAAAGTAAGAAGAAACAAGATGATGATGATGATGAAAACATGATGACATAAAAAAAGCATTCTAAGCTCTAAAATGATGAAGTAAAGTGTAAACCACCAAGAGAATTACAAGGGATCAAATATGCCAGGAGTCACAATCAGGTGAGTGAGTGAGGTGATCGACTCTGTCATACCTATTCCTGGAGTTCTAGCTAATCCACTGCCATTATTTCATATTAATATATTGACAAAAGTTTTATTAATTTATCAAAATTGTTAAAACAGGGATTTTGTATTTTGGAGACTGTTTACTAGCAAATTGTCTGTCTGTCTGTTTGTTTACTAGCAGCCCATGTAGAGTATAAATTGCATCTCAGTCAGCCAGCAAGCCCAAAGCAAAACCATGCCTTATTAACATTTCCTGCCAGCGGTAAACTGTTGAGGCATTACCATCTGGGTACCATCTGAGTGGTTAACCTGCCAGGCAAGCTTATTGTCAGCTAGACCATGCAAATTGCCATTGTGGTGATCTGCTGATTAATAATGAAAGATCTGAGGGAAACTCTGTCTGATATTTATTTCTTCTGTTTCAGAAATAACATTTTGAAGTTATTAAATTTTCACACATGCAACCAACTGCGGAACAAGTTATCAAACACAAGCAATATTACAGTAGTTTGTGCAGTAGGTATATTGCACAATAGTTGAGAATACCATTTATGTACTGTGTGGATTGAAAGAGGAAATAATAACGAGGATTGAGAAAGGAATGTTGCGGTGGTTTGGGAATGTAGAAAGGATGGATGAAAGGAGGCTGACAAAGCAAATATATATGGCAAGTGTGAATGGTAGAGGTGGAAGGGGAAGACCTCATCGAACATTCTCTGACCAAGTCAGAGAATTACTCGAGAAAGGTCAAGTTAAAAGTACCCTAAACCGACGTGCATGCATGAAGAATGTAATGAGATTGAATGAGGCGAAAGAGGTGTGTAAGGATCGTAGCAAATGGAAATCCGTTGTCTCTGCCTACCCCTATGGGAAAAAGGCGTGAGTCTATGTATGTATGTATGTATGCTCACTCAAATAAACAAAGGTTAATATCAGAGATTGTAATAAATAAATATTATTCATGATAATTATTATTTTATTTACCTACTGCAAATCAATTTCCTGACAACATGTAACCAATTCATTCTCAAAATATCTATACATTATTTAGGCCGACTACATAATAATTAATATAATATGTACTTTCACTGATTCACTGATTCACTGTCTGTTTAATATGACTGCTAGGTGGACAGACGACCTGACAAAGGTCACATGAAATCGCTGGTTACAGGCCGCTTCCAACCGGTCGATCTGGAAATATTTGGGGGAGGCCTATGTTCAGTAGTGGATGTCCTGTGGCTGATGATGATGATAATATTATTGGAGCAATAGCATGATGGTCACTGTTGCATTGTGGGTCGCCGCGATGAAGTCCGCCGTCCGTCCATTCCCACTGGTTCTCGGGTCACCTTTCGCGCTTTGCAAATGGCTCAGCAGAACGATTTTTTTAATTCTGAGCACGGTTTCGGGTTTAATGTTATATTAATTACCATTCAGGACAATACTGGAAGTTGTCAAAACATTTATCTATTTTTTTGGCATCTTCTGGGTTACAAGTTTATTCCAAACAAAATTATCTATTTTCGTTAAACTTTAATAATTAATAGATCGATTTACAGTATAATAAACGGTACTGCAATATAAGAAAATCTCGTACCTTTAATTATTAAACATTTTCTAACAATAGTTTTGGTATTTTAATTTAAAAAACGTTAGAATGAATAAAACAATTTCTACATTTTATGTCAGTATTTCGATACTGGTATTACTGCATGCCGAACTGACAGACCGAAGTCAAGGTTTTGTGGACTTGAACTTAGCAAAGTTTTTCTTGTGAAAAATGACTTGGACTAAGTCTGAGTTCGATTTATAAATTCCAAATCCTCACTAAGTTCGTTTTTTTGACTCGGACTTAGTCGAAGTTCGTTCTATAGATCTCAGCCGTAATAGCGGCGACTGAGTGTTAGTGTGTGTGTAGGGCACTTGTACAGGCGCGTTTGTGTGCGTGGCTTCTCTGTGGCGTCCGTTTAACTATAGGCGAGATGGTGTCCTTTTACACGTCCGTGATAATAGGTATAATTTTTTTTCTACCTGCTCTTATTCGCCTCATTGTTTGGTCGACGCAATACACTTTTTTAAGCATGTCGCATGAGGATTCGACTTAAGTTTTTACGACCGATTTTTACGATCATCTCCTCACTGGGATCCCCATTCCATGCAAATCGTGTTAGAAAAACACCTGCCCGGTCTACTATTGAACCCAGCACTTCCCGGTTCGTAGCCCATAGACGGTGCCACCAGAACAACCCGCCTAATATGCGCGCCACGAGAAAATTTTGTATACGCTTTTTTTCATGTTATAACCGGTTTTCTGTATTTGTCTACGGACACTAACATGCGTTCTCGTTTATTTTCATATAACATTGTAGACAACAGGTAGGCAATATCGCGACAATCAATTATGGAGGTATATTCGTGACGCGCATGCTAGGCGGGCAGGGAGACAACAAAAATATTTCTAAAACCTAAATTATTATTCTAATTATTAATGGATGTAATACATTTTGATATAAGTTTTTATCAACCACTGTGTCGACACTTCCTTCTTACGCCAAATTAAAGAGTGAAAGGAACAAGTACATATTTTGTACAAAAAAGAGAAATCAATAATTATCACATTATTAAGAACCACCCAAGCGCTTGTTAAACACCGGAAGCTTTAATTACACAAAATTATAGAAAAACATCGACAAATCGATAAAAATTCATAAGGCACGTCACTATTACGCGGAATGGTCCACCGACCACCGGGCGCCTCTGTTTTTGTCTCATAAGAATTCTATAATAACTTGATTTGGCGAGTTTCGGGGGGCCAAAAGTTTTTACACTTTCCACAATAAAATCATAAAATGTTATTGCTCAGAATTACTAAGGAGATATTTTGGTGCTCAGATTCTTCAAGTGCGTTAAATAATTCTGGTGGATGGAGTTTATAAGATAATATAATGCTGAGCCCTTTATGAGTAGGAGAGCCGTAGCCCGGAACAGGCGGGTTACCACCACTTCTTATAGCAATATTATTATAGTCTTACTTGTACTGATTGCCGTACAAAAAAAAGTAGTAAGACTATAATAATATTGCTAAAGAGGTTGTGGTAACCCTCCAGGACGAAGTTATAAAAAAATGAACCCAAATAATCACAAGTTAAAACTCTTTACGGACCGATTTCAAAACTTATTCGATCGTGACCAAATTTATATGGGACCACCCTTGAAATAAGCTCTATCGAACACAAAAAGAATTGGTCCACATTTCTCGGAGATATCGCGTAACATACATAAAAAAATACAGATGATGAGGACCATCTCCTTTTTGGAAGTCGGTCAAAAAAGTATCTTTATTCATAATTACGGCGTATCTACTAATTAAATCGCCTCCATGGTTGTGGAGGTCCACCAGACGAGGAAACCCTGGGTTTGAATTCCAGGTACAAAGGATCGACATACCGTAGGTACCTAATGTACCTACCACTTGTGCCTACCTCTACGGGGATGTAGCGTCAGCTTATAATATTATATTACCTTTTTCCTTCAGGAGCTACTTTGTTACTTTACTATGGCATTAAAAATCGCTTCAGAACCAAATTGCCAAATAATTATGTGAAGGAACCAACGCGATATACATTTTGCGATGTCCCCAATCGTCTATCTCATTCTCTCACCCCTCCTTTACGTAGGAGTAAAGAGAACATCAATACAAATCGGAACCTATAATTTTTCACCATAAACTTACCCTCGAAATCAAAGAAAATATCGATTCTATGGTTAAGCAATAATGGTTCGGAACAAGCGAATCACAACTTTACGACTTATGCAATAAAGTATAAATTATAGTAACAACTGTTAGAACATTGCGGCGATTTCGCACAGACGAATTACGTCCTTATTTTCTACCACAAAGGACTGAATTACGCAAGAAAATGAATGTAGTTGATGTTGAAAGAAAAATATACCTTTTCTCCGAAATAATACGGTTGATTATAGCAATAACAGGGGGTTAAGGGTGTGAAAGCGCGTTCATTGAATATGTAACATCGCGTGGATTGAAGAAAATAGGATGCGGCAGTTTGAATTTTTTAATGCGACCTTTAAGGATTGTTTCGATTTAAAATTTGCCTGGCATTTGCTTCTACGATCATTGGGTATGCATAATATGACCTTATTTTAAGTATTGAATTAAAATAATAGTAATTAACCCGTAACTGTGATTTTAAATATATGTTTGCGGTTTGTTGACAATAGTATCGCAACACAAAGAGGCTTTAAAAATAACAACCATAGACAGTGTTCTAAATTTAAAAATACTTTAAAAGATTTTATAAAAATGTTTTCGTTCAAAAAGAAAAGAATATTAAGTACTTTCAACATAAATATTTAGACATGCCCTTCCCAATTACGTAACAGTTAAGCCATCGGACGAACCTATTGTGGTAGGAATCGATAAACCGTATCAAAATTGTACGGTTGACTTGAATATTGCTCTATTAGTCAATGTCTTAGAATTTTTTTCTATAAACTTGCATAAGCATGGTAGACTATGGGTGAAATGCTTTTGTTCGCACCTGTCTTTACTCAATATTGCTTAGAGAACAAAATTCAGCTTTTATGCAATTGGCCATAAAATTGGTAAATCAATTATGGTATAGTAGTATAAGATTGGTACAGTATAATAATTTCAGTACATAATAAGTTCTTGGATTTTCACATCTAGCAGCTGTAAAATATAAAATAAAATGGAAATAAGAATAAATGATCACCTTTAATTGTTAACGCTAATATATATCCTAGATACATCTCAGATACGTATCCTTTGTATAAAGGTAGGAAAGTGGTTTAAGACGGTGACGGCTTTCTGATCTTCTATCAACCTTACCTGACAAACATAATAATTTCTAAATCATTCTCTTTACAAAAATATTTAACATAATTATGTATCTTTCATTCTTACTATATTAAGACAAAATCCCACACATCGATCACATCCACCCATTCGTATTCGCATGTAAACCAATCAGAATATCAACAGAGGCATGAGATTTCTTGTAAGACAAACCGACCGCTCAGTGAAATGTTTTTGCACGCTTTTAGTTCAATGTATTGAAACAATTTGTAATCTAGATATTCAAGTAAGTTTTTTTCTTTCTTCCTGCCCTTGGAGCGCAACACTTTTTCAAGCTTGTTGCAGGGAGGATTTGACTTAGTTCTTACGACCGTCTGCCTGCCTGATATCAACCCCTATCTGGGGGATCCCGTCCCGGACAAATAGTGTTTAATAAATCGCGGCAGAAGGTTAATTTTGGACATATTTCTTCTTTCTTTCCTTTATTTATTTTAATTATGTATATCACTATAAGTCGCCTCCTTGGTCTAGTGGCAGCTTGTATGGTCTGTGGAATCGGGAGGTCCTGGGTTCGCTTCCCAGGATAGGCAAAGCAAATTTCTAATTTAATTTGTCCGGGACTGGATCCCTCAGAGGGGGGTTAACGTCAGGCAGGCGGCCGGTTGTAAAAACTAAGCCAAATCCTCTCTGAAAAATTCTTGAAAAAGTGTGTTACGCGGAACGCACATTAAGGTGGGATAAGGGCAGGTAGAAAGAAAGAAAGACTATAACGCATCACAAATGGCAGAAGTAATCTATAACTTGAAAAAAAAATGTAAATTCACGAGTGTACTCCCAAATTTAGATATACAACTTACCAAAATGAATACCATGTCCCATGATGCACTCATAGTGGTCTTTAGTTCTAATCCAATACCGGGAAATAAATATGACTCTTCGAATCTAAAGCTCAAAAACCATTGACATCAAAATCTATGACCCTAAGATTTGTCACTCCAGTCACCCAACCAATCTATTCAGAGACACAAAAGTCTTGCAATTTCTCAAATCTCCTAACTGACCGCCTACAACGTCTGTAGGTGTGATAAAAAACTTTATTTTATCAAATTAATTTCTCACCAAACCTGATTTTAATGGTTGAACATAAAAACTCGCCAAAAATTTATCTTGGCGTTGATAAATCGATTACATTTGATATAGTGAAGAATTGGTTTGTCTGGCTGTTTATTTTACATATTTACTATTTTACGTACATTTTTAGCTTTATTTGGGTCTAGTTCTCGTTTGAGGCTCCCTCTACGTAAGAATCTTACCATCATATTCTATCCGGGAACGTACCATAGACATCACCATCACATGCCAAATTTCCTATATCCGTATACCCAGACACACTTAGGCTGAGATCTATAGAGCGAACTTCGACTAAGTCTAAGTCAAAGTAACGAACTCAGTGAGGATTTGGAATTGTTAAATCAAACTTTGACTTAGTCCGAGTAATTATTGACAAGAAAAACAGACTAACAGACAGACTAAGCAAACATTTTCTTGTAAAAAAGACTTTCGTTACTTTGACTTAGACTTAGTTGAAGCTCGCTCTATAGATCTCAGCCACAGTTTTAAACTTATACTAGGTAACTTGATTTTCGATATCAGGAAATTCGTAGACTGACGGTTCCACAACATCCATGCTAAAAACAAATATTTGTGGGTCACGACCATTAGTCTCTGTATGAGAATCGAAGCTGCATTTCGTTTCATTACCATTGAGACCGACAACGTTAGCGAAGATCTTTGTGTCAAAAAGTCTTCTACTTTTTGTTTTGTCAACAGTTTATTTATCACAGAAGATATATCAACGAAATCAAATGCAAAATAGATAAAAATTTAATCGCGCAAACCCACTTCACTAGTCGTTATTAATAGCTTAATTCCGAGGTGGTTGAACCGCCGAAAGTAATCGGCACCGGCCTTGGATCCGTACAAAAACATAATAGTCGAAATTCGTTACACTTCTATACTTTACTGCTTAATCAATGTGTTTTATTATGTGTGAAATTCGGAAGATGTCATGGATAGTGTGGACGGACTGGTAAACTAATGTGATGCTAAACGGATTAGCAAGCTAAGGAAGCTTTAGGAAACAGTTGAAGGACAGCAAGGTAAAATCGTGGCGAAGCGGACCAAGCGAATATATATTCAACACGCTTTGCTTTTGATTTTTGTACAGGCAATTCCATATAATTATGATCTCAAACACATTACAAAAACCCAACGCCATTATTTCGATTCACTACTTGTTTCATCTTTAGATTTTGACATTTTGAAGATGCCAATTTTTCTGTTTCTTCCTTTAGACATTTAAGCCCATTTGCAGCTCTGCGATAAATCTCTATTTATTTCAAATCTTAAGTTAAAGATAGGAGAGAACTGTAGGATAAATCGAGATAAGGTGTAACTCCAGATTATTAATAGCACTGCAAGTCGCCCTTAGAGCATTATTTATGTATCAAGTAAATTAAATCAAATTTTATAATATCCTGATACAAACTTTAATCATTCATAGATTTTGTCATAAGAAAACACTAATTAGGTCCATGGATTTGGTCTGGGGTTTGATAATAATTATCAGTTAAAGAAGAATGTTTGTGACTTTAAATTTAAAAAGGTATTGCTAAGCTAAAACCGCATCCAAACTATTTTTATTTATCAACTAACATTCATTCTTAATATAAACAGTGACCGGATGAACGACGAGTGATCGGAACGAACGGCTGAGTGAATGAGTGAATGTAAACAGAATCCACAGTAATTCAAGTGTATATAAATTATCAACATCGTTTGTCCGCCACGGGGTCGGTCGCGGTATTTTAATGTATCAAGTTAGGGGCTCGGCGCACTGTCTTTTTATTAATGTCTCTGTTAATTTGTTTTGTTTATTGTTAAACTAGTTGTCACGGGATGAGTTTAGTTGTTTAGGGAAGATTAAGTGCCTTTTGAAGTTTTGATACTAACATTATTGCATGGTCCTAGATTTTATTTGACAAGATAAGTGAGATTTCTTTTCAAAATGTAGAGCTTTTTATTATTAAAGTTAACACGCAAACTATGATTATCTGACGCTATGAGAGAAATTTACAGTCTAAATATTATACAATCCTTACAGAACTCTATAGCAATATCAATACAGTTAGGAAGACGAATAATTCACCTAAAATAATGGAAACCCCATACTAATTAAAAGTGACATAGGCCTGGAAAATGAATGAAATGGACATAATTATAACAATTGTGTATTTCTCACATCCCTCATATTGTGTGTGTGCTGGCACGTGGAACATGTTTTTTATTCATTTCTGTTGTTTTCACACAGTTATTTTGAATTAGATCTGCGAAAAACAAACAGTATGTCCTACAATGTGATCCATATATCTGTTTCTTACACAATATTAAAACAACATTATTTTTTCTTAAATAATTTTGTAGATGTAGGTATTAACTATTTGCATTACTATAAAAATCATATTTTTTTAACCCAAGGCAAATATTTTATACTAGAGAGCAGCTCTTACAGGGTCTGTAAACACAATGAATTTCGGCTTACTTTTGCCGAATAGTAAGTATATGTATAAATAAATATGAATTAATTAAAAAATGTGTTTGCACATTCATTCAGCTGGTAAAAAACATCCACTGTAGAAACATTGTCATGAAACATGCTTTTCGTGACTGACCAAAACGAAACGATAGTTGTTGAAGTTTATTAAAATATCAACGAATTTGGAAAATATAACTACTGTATACTGTACCACTGTGTAAGTAGTAGTAGGTAGGTAATCCGAAAAGGTGTAAAACTGAATAATATTTTTTACTAATGACACTTGAAGGGAAAACAAAATGGCGTGCCCGGCGGCCATATTTATGCGAAAAGAAAACGCGGTAACCCGCCGGCCCGTTAATACGAATGTTTCACCGGGACTTTTGTTTAATTAAAAACACGTATAAAAAATTTACAGGCCGTTTTAAACGTGATAAACGTTCCCGGTACCGTTTATACGAATGTTTTAGAATTGTTCCCGCCTCGCTGTAAAGTGTAGATTTTTTGTGGATCTTTGTTTCCTGTTCTGTTTTCGATTTATGTTGCCAGCTTTTTGGTAAGCTACAATTTGGTAGAATTGGACAGCGGTGACAACACTGCAGTTCCTTTGCAATAAATTGTTGCATGCATATTTTTAAGTATATCCGTATTTACTCTATGGGCTTGTTTTGTGTACAAATCGCCTCTTGTTTTTTATTGTAGCGCTAAGTAATGTAATTTATCAAAATCAAAAACCAAAATTGCTGGCACACAAAAACATCCAAGATTAAATACAAAATACTAACGCATTAATAGCCTTTTACTGTGTACCAAAATCTAAAGCATTTTTAAGTCTATAGTTAAAATTTACAATTCCGCATCGTTAGAGCATTTTCTCCGTTGTACCCACAGACAACAAGGCAATAAAACCTCAAATCTAACACGCAAAATCAAAGAACAGTAAAGTTAGCATAAATAGATCACCTCAAGACAGAAATAAGCTGATAATCATAAAATCCAATTCTGTGGAAACACAAATGTAGGTTATAAACGCGATGTGAAAGGCTTTGTTAACGCAAAAATACGGCCGCAGGAAGACGCCGAAGTGTTTATAGACACCATTTCCGCAGATACCGGCTGATTAGTGTTGCATGCCTTATATTTAGCAGAATGGTAGCAATTCCTTTAGCAATGAATTAAAATTAAATACTAAAACTATAATAACTAAAACCAATAAATTCATATAAATAAAGTTATTAAAATATAAGAATATCTTTGTAACAAGGACCATATTACTCGTATTGCAGACATTGTAACATAAAATGAGGTTGTAAAATGAAAATAACAAAGAATTTAAAAAAAAGGAAGTTCTCACTTCACCAGATTATTTTATGTAGGTATGTAAGTAAATTCTCCGTGAAATATGAGCCGATTTGCAATATTCCTTTTTTGTTCTATAGAGCTTACTTTAGAGGTGGTCCTACATAATCTGGTTAGGTCCTGACGGAAGACTACGGACTAAACTCATTGAGAAACTACGCATAAACGTCGCCATTAGGATTTTTAAACTCTGTGATATGTTATACTGTCTGCTGAACGGACTCCCTTTAACGTTAAAAGAAGACTTTTCGTCTACCATTGCAGTTTACAACGATTCAAGGATTCGTATACTATCGATTTTCACTTACTATACTTTAAAGTCATTAATGTTACTACACCGCTCCTAATAATAAGATTCAAGCAAAACAAAAACGACTAAAGCACATTAGTAGCAATCTTCGCGCAGGAACTATGGATATGTATGTAGGCTCGCAATAAAATAAAATATAAGACAAAATCTACCATTTAGAGCTGGCAACACACAGCGGCACGCGAAACTGTCTAGATCTTTTTACACTGATTAACTGTGATTTAATATGGGCCACAGTTTGCACAATCAAATAAAGGATACTGCGGTAGCGCTGTTTAAAAATTAAAGTGGTTTTGAATCTGGTTGGGTTATTATGGTATCATGGTATGATGTGTATTATAGAGGTTTAGTTTATTTTTGTTTAGGATTGATGGTTTTTAGCTCATCAGATCCAGCTTTAGCAATTCTCTTACGATTTTCTTCTTTTCTTTTCTTTTGTATTAGGAACGAGCAAATACAGCCTTCCAGTAAAAATATTTTATTTTAAAGTGACATAAAACATTTAAAAGCACACTGGTCTCCAAAATAAACGCAATACTTTTAAAAAGCTCCAAAAGTTTCTTCTAATTTAGGCTCTAGAATTTGGAATATTTCTGACCCCTTAACAACGATCTTTCGCAGCCATATTAATGGTTATAAAAACGCTCGTTTATTACAGAACACGATGTGCCGTAATTAACGGGGGTTACTACCCTTTGGGAGGAAAAAATCCACAATTCACACCCCTATTCCCAAACGGAGGGGACAAAATGTATTACATCTATGAATAATACATATTAATATATAAAATTGTGGTCGGAAGGGGTGGGACTCTGTAAACCTACATAGAGACCGCAAACAACCTAAATAAAAGGCGGATGAAGGACCCCTACCCTAAAGCAACAAACTGTAACAGAAGACAGGGGCAATAAAACAACGAAAATAATGTCAGATTATTTACTAAAACATTTGGAAAAACAAATTAAGAATCATCATAAGTAGCGACCACCACAAGCATAATGCTACATCCCCTATAGAGTTTTGTTCAGAAAAATCACTTCCTGAGTCAACCAAGCCCCTTACTTATAAAAATATTTAACTTTATTCCATAGGTTGTCCCTTTCATTTTTATACAATGTAACTCAAGGAAAAAAGTGACAGGTTATTCTTAACCATTTGCTCAGCTAAAAATGCTTTTATGAGTAAGGCCCTATGTATTTACCAAAGACATTCAACGGGTATATAGGTCAAGTATATAGACGGGACAACAGCACAAAACTTGTGATCCGAAAGTTATGACCTAGTCATAAGTCGCCCAGTTTATTTGAAATATACGCGCGCCAGGTCGGCCAGTGTAATAATATTGAGAGAATAAACTTATCAGTTATCTTACGTGATTCTTAATCATTCACAAAACATTCTAGGGTGTTAATGGGGTGTGATGGGGGTACTGAAGTTTGAGATCAATTTTTTTGTATGGAAACTTGCTTGATTGCACCTCTATAGTCAGTAATATTAAATCTCTTTGGTATTTATTAATTTAAATCCAACATAGTTCTTGCTACCGTTGAGAAAGCAATATATCACGTATGTTTATATTACATTCGTTGTATTACACTGTTTTTTTTTAATATTACATCATACTGATTTCTTAAGTTTACGCGAATATTATACATTGAAATAAAACTATTCTTACGGATTCTATCACGATTATGTTTTAATTATTATTCCTGACGTTTCGAAGGCTTTGCAGTCTTCCTTCGAAACGTCGGGAATAATAATTAAAACATAATCGTGATAGAATCCGTAAGAATAGTTTTATTTCAATATTACATCATTTTAAAAACTAAAAAAAATCACGATTTCTATTGAAAACAGTCATGTGTTATATCTTACGCCATAAACAATGTTTGGTAACAAAATCATGTTAAAAATTTAATTACAGCAAATAATGAATTGATGGACCAAAATTACCCCATTACACTATGATTACTCGGTATTTATGTTGCCGGGTAATTATATTACCCCTAATTGTAGGGTAATGGGGCTTCAGAGGGGAACAGTTTAATGTATTAAACTGGATTACCATTGGCTATAAACAAAGTATTACTTTGATGCTGTACATATATAATATACTTGTAAAGATTATAAATGATTAGGGCTTTCCTATTCGTGTTTCTTTCTCTCTTATCCCACTTTCATGTGGGATCGCAAAACACTTTTTCAAGCACGTGGCAGAAAGAATTTGGCTTAGTTTTTACGACCGGCCTACCTGAGGTCAACCTCTCTCTAGAGGATCCCGATCCGGCCATATTTGTCTTTCTTTCTACCTGGTATAATCACTTTAAGCCACGGTAGGGATTTCTCCCTAGATGTTATGTAAGGTACAATGTTTGAAAGTGTTAAAATTTGTTTTAATTTGTGTATTTCTATTGTTGTAGGTCCTAGAAGTAGACGAATGAAAAAGAAGATGAATCCCGAAGAGAAGAGACCACGGACTGCTTTCAGCGCAGCGCAACTCGGTAGACTAAAGGTACATATCTATATTACCATTTTCCCTGAAAATCTACTGGTTATTTTAGATCTAGAAAACGAAGGTTGTAAAGAGATTGAAAGAAACCTCTTTAAATAATTTTCCTACCCCATTTTCATCATTTTTTCCGACTTAATTTTATGAATTATTGAAGTTTTCCAATTCAGTATCAACACAGAGTTTGAGATTTACGCCCGCCATGGCGATAGGTTCCCTCCCTATCACATCTCGTACGGAAATGAGTTTGGCTAAATGTACCTAGGTGTTATAGCTTGCTAGTACGCGTCTGCCTATCCCTTCGGGGATACAGGAGTGAAATTGTGTATACATGTAATCAAAACTCAACTTTATGCTTATACCTTCTACTGTTCAAACTTCACTAACCCTTAGTTTCTCCTCCAGCACGAGTTTGCCGAGAACCGCTACCTAACAGAGCGGCGGCGGCAGGCGCTGGCGGCTGAGCTGGGACTCGCCGAGGCGCAGATCAAGATCTGGTTCCAGAACAAGCGCGCCAAGATCAAGAAGGCGACGGGCCAGCGCAACCCGCTCGCGCTGCAGCTCATGGCACAAGGACTATATAACCACAGCACAGTCACTGAGAGTGACGAGGACGAAGAGATTAGTGTCACGTAGATACGACAGAGATAGAATGATCTCGGGTTGATGTATGACAGGAATGAGTGCATTATATAAACTGGTGGGAAAAGGATAGAGGATGTATTATAGAAATGGAAAAGTGGTAGATTGATACAAATAGCACTAAAATATGTGTGAAAAAGAAAAGGATAGAATAAACTGTAAATATAATAATAATATAGGCAGCACATTTTTGCGGTTACAAGCAACTTTAAATAAAACGTTGGGTATTCAAATGCCGATTTTCAAATGCATTAAATTTAGCGTATTTATTAATGACATTTTTGAGTCCATAAATTTTCGAAAAGCCATCCTGAGTCTATGTAAGTTAGTGTAAATGTATCTAATAATAAATGAAAACATGTTCCTGAATAATATTAATTGTATTATAGGTTATAGTGTATTTATTTCTGTTATCAAATTCGTTGAGGATAGAATAAAAACCTATCTCTGGGTCACGGATATTTCAGTTACCCAAAATTAATGTAATTTTATTTGTGCTATGCTATTCCTCACGATAGAAACTTATTTGTAATTAAATTAAAATGTAAACATACAAAAAAAAACATGACATAATATTGCATTTTGTAAAAACCTTTTTAATATGTTTTACCAAAAAATTATTTGGAGTTATGCAAAAATTTAATCTTAAAATTATCTGTAAAAGATGCGATACAATAACCAAATAGTATGTAGATTAGTGTGTTCGTCATATTGGTAACTCCCGAATAGAAGAGAGACAAACAGTGGCATGGTGCTATCTCCGTCACAGTCTTCCTTATTTCTTCTCCACGAAAATGAACTTTAAAAATCAGTTATATTAACCGAATAATCTAGGTTTATCTGTATTTTTGAAGATTTCACCTAATCCGTAAATAGTATAACCGGTATTCTTTTTTATCTCTGTCTGGCGCTATCCCGGCCTTCTGCCAAGGTCCGCCTTCCTACTTAAACGTTTCCACTTCGCTCGGTCTTGGGCATTCTCCATATTGAGACATTGGCTCTCTTGCAAAACCTCCAGCCAGCGCTTTTTGGACTGTCCACGGGAATGCACCCCTGGTGCAATTTGGGCTAAACACCTGCGACCAACTATAACCTGGATATACGGGCTAGAAAAGTCTTCTCTGAAAATATTTTCACACCAGCTTAGTGAGTGAGATTTCCGGTGACCCAATTCCCCTTCGCTATACCTACCCCTCCTTTTAGGTTGGCAACGTACCCAAAATATTTGAGTCTTGGTTGTCGGGCGGTGGAGATCACTTACCATCAAGTGACCCATATGCCCGTTTGCCAATCACGGGTATATAAAAAAAAAACGACAATGTTTGAAATGCCAGTTTGGCGAACCTCGTAGTGTAATATATACTTTTTTATTTAATGTTATCGTGTAAGATAGCGTGTAACTTATGTAAATTTGTAAATTGTTTAAATTTATTTATGTTAATTCGCTAAGTGTACACATTAGTTTACATATGCATTTGATAATAAATTAAAATACTAAAGCAAAAATATTACGCGGTCACATAAATTCTAGTATATTTCAGTTTTTTAGGTAAAGTTCGTGTACATTTGGCTGAAACTTAGTCATGTTTTCTTCCAATTTATTTCTGTTTTTGTAAATTATTTTATAAATTTATTAGTTTTATGAATAGAATAAATGTAAAAATGAAAATAAAATTTATGTTACGGTTTTAAATATGTGTTTTCTTTGCAAGGCCCATTTAGTTTTTGCGAATTTATTGCACTTTGGATAAATTGTCAGTTACGACCGCATCATATTCATAATATGATGATGTTATACAATATGATGTTTATTCTCGAATTAGTTGTTGTGCGTAGCGATGCTCCCTTTGATAAATAAAAAGCCTTTTCCGAATACCAAAGTAGCCAATGTCACTCAGGGACAGTCAGTGGCGTGCATTTCATATAGAAAAGGAGACATTGTCTACCCTGACAATTTGCTAAAATTACATAATTAATGAAAAAAATTGGCACCAAAAAGTATTACAAACAGCGCTGCGTGTTTTATTTTAAATCGATATGAGAATAATCACGATGGTTAAAGTAAAACAAGAATAAATTGAAGAACATAATTATGCAAGATTTTTGTCTCCCCTAATGTAAATGCCTGTGAACGGACAGTATTGCTTTTTAGTTTCAGAGGCTAGGAACTGCGGAAATAAGGTACCTATACCGTATTACGTATTACTGTCTACAGAATGATAGTTGAGTCATTAAAACATCAATATATTATACCCTAGATGCACAGTTCTTTGCAAATATCGTCCTAAAAAGTGGTCTCAGGACTAAAACAAAGAAAAATATCACAAGTTCTAATTAAATCAAACACAAATATAACCCTATGTACATGTTTATAAAGTAGCTTTTTAAACGAAATGATCTAGCGTTCTTAAATTTGAATTTTCAAATTTAAATTCTATCGACGTCCAACTGTAGGGAAAACTAGTGCTTTGTCGTCCCATTTTTCGAGCGTCAACTGTGCATCTAGGTAAATAATATATCGATGCATTAAAACGAAAAATTATTGTAGGACCCTAAAAATAACACCTTGAAATCCACATCATCATCATCATCATCAGCCACAGGACGTCCACTGCTGGACATAGGCCCCCAAAGATTTCCAGATTGACCTTTTGGAAGCGGCCTGCATCCACCGACTTCCTGCGACCTTTATCAGGACCTTTTTGAAATCCACATACATACATAATATACCATCTATTCATTCTTTCTACCTGCCCTTATCCCACCTTAATGTGGAATCGGCGAAACACATTTTGTCAAGCATATTGTAGAAAGGATTTGGCTGATTTTTTATGACCGGCCTGGAGGCTGGAGGATATAGCCCCGGGAAAATCGAATAAGAAAAATATTGGGATTTGAATCCTGTACCTTCCAGTCTATAACCCATACTTGCTGTCATTAGACCATGAAGGCAACAACCGCGTTTATACAAATCTAATTATTTATACACGGACGTAAAAAAATAAGGACACCATCTCGCCTAAAAAGAAGCCACAGAGAAGCCACGCACACAAACGCGCTTGTACAAAAATGCCGTACGCACACATTAACACTCTAACACGCTGAAAACCGTGCTTCACTTTCAATGTTCATATCGCTCCGTCCTATTTTTTTTACGTCCGCCTACTTAAAATACATTCTGAATACATCGCTACCATTAGGTCTAATCTAGTCACTTCATCCAAACAATTTAATAAAAAAACACATAATATCAATCATAAACCAGCAGACGGCAGGCAGCAGTCCAAAACAATTTCTCGGTTAAATGATCGAGTTAAATAAACATTTAATTAAAGCTAGCATTAAATCAGAACCGCTATGAACACGACACTAAATCACTTTAAACTACTTGTACTAATATAACACCCCCTACCGGGAATCGAAGGCGGGACGCAGCGCTAATTGTCCGAAGGAATTTTACAACGTATGTGGGCTTTGATCTATTTCGGGAAAGTTTGGCGCAAATTAGTTAAATGTGATGATGATTTTTGCAGTGCTAGTTCTATGCAATATTATGGTGGAAAGACGCTAAGTTATACGTTTTTCCTTTAAGAAATGGGGTTAACACACACATAAGCTCACGCCTGTATCCCCGAAGGGGTAGGCAAAATCGCACTAGCGAACTAGAATACCCACATTTCGCCGAACTTAGTTCCGTCCTAGATGTCATAGTGGGCGAGCCTATCGCTATATCGGGCAACTGCACTGCAGTGCTCTCGTCACTCTATATATTAGATGTTGAGTCTCATAATGTCCAGTAAAAATACTGGCTATCATATACTTCAAACCGAAACAATTGCTTGCATCATGACATATTTTTATACAGTGAGTAATATGTACTGGGTCGGGACAGGACGAATCGCGCCATCTTCCTTATAATACCATGAAAACATTTTCACAAGCAATAAACCGTGCAACTCTACATACATAACGCTTTGTTCCCCGAGTGTGTAGTGAGAGACAAACTAGAGAACTAAAACTTTCACCATACTTATTTCCGTCCAGGGGGACAGGGGGCAAGTCTATCGCCATATCGGGTACAAATTCCAGACTCGTTGAGTCTGAGCAGAAACACCCAATATTCAATATCCGGGAATCGAACCCCAGACTTCAGAACGGTAGTCGTACTACACACGCTACAATTACGTCATGCAGCTCGCCTCTAACCGGCCATATTTTAGGTAAAAAGAAACAACCATTTCATACGATACGAATAATTGTCATACAATTAGTGCCGCATCGCTCATACATCAACAGCAGTTAACTCTGAATGCGCGCCAAATGATCCACGGAATACATTTGGCTCAAGAACTCGTGTTTCATCTTCCCTAATTATTGGTGATTTATGGGGTTACAACACTAACGTTGGGCTGGGGGATCGGTCGATACAATTTTTCAAAACAATGTCTTGCGCACAGCAGACGCAAAATTATCAAACAACATAGGCTATAATAATATGAGCCGGGCCTCCTGCACTAAAACATTATACAAAACATGCATTTTTTATCTATGGTCCACTGTTGTGTGTCCACTTTACAATTTGAGATAATTAATTGTGGAAACTTAGTTCTTTCAAGCACGATTCAATAGGCCTTACTTAAAACAGCATTTTTTGCTGAGCAAATGGTTAAGAATAACAGGTCACTTTTTTCCTTGCGTTACATTGTTTAAAAATGAAAGGGACAACCTATGGTATAAAGATAAGCAGCGCTTAAATATTTTTATAAGTAAGGGGCAATAAGTAATGCCCAATCATTGATGCTCTGTAAAAAAAATATTAATATCTAACAATTTTAGGGTAATCTCAACTACTGAATCGACAAAAGATCGTATTAACCCGGATAAGATTTTTACCATTTTTTTTATCCGGGCATTGCAAAGTGACTACACTGCACCTGATGGTAAGCGTAGTAAGTATAGACCCAAAAAACTAGCGACCACTGACAAACTCTGTGTTTATTAATGGTCGCTAGAATCATGCCGGCATATTTATGCTTCTTCACACTTCGAATCCGAAGAGGGAAGAAGCAAATCGAGGGGTTTGCGACAAGACAGGCGGATGACCGATGCAGATACAGGGATACCCCCATACCCATCTCAACCAACCATCAAGTCATGCCGCAAGTCCCTCGAGAGAACCGGAAGTACACTGGCTGATCCTGGAACGCGAACCACACACGGAGTGTGGGTCACTATGGCAGGTTTTAGCACCATGTGTACCTGTGGTCGCCACCCGGTCGGATACGAATATCCTACCACCAGCAAAATGCACCATGCAGAGCCGCGAGCAACAGCTAGTTGGTAGATAATTAGCCAGTACCTATATATGTTTGTGTTGCGAAAACAGAATTTCTTTGATTAACATTATCATGTCATAGCGAACAGAGTTAAAGCCAAACCCTCTGTCATTCATCCACATAAATTATGTTGATTTTATTAGAAATGTTACTAATCTACTGTTTGAAGGTTAATGTTAATAGTTCTTGGATCCATGTCGTTATAACTTTATAAAATATTGAATATTTTCTAATTAATGATCAACACCAAATCTATGATCTACAGCTTAAAAAAGTTTCCAACCCTACCAAGTGAAAGAAAAAATATTATGTTTTAAGCGCCGCGCTGTTCTAAATTCAAAAAGTAACAGCGACAATAATTATTTTTCTTCTCAGACCCATGTGTTGAGCAGCCAGTATTTATCAAAAAATTAATGCAAATCAACTATCCCATAATGGACATCTTAACAAAAAAATATGGACACAGACAAAGATCAATAAAAAATATAGTATAGACGGATCGAACCGGCGTCCTTTCGGATCAAAAACGTCTCGCCACCCGCCCCGCATGCCAGAGAAATGAGTTCTATTAATATTATGGGAGCACTTACATTGATTTATGTAAAGCATTGACTGATTTACTAAGCGCGCGTCATCGAAGCGTTTTAAAATAATACAAGAGTTTGGTCGTGACTTTACTTATCATGTAGCTTAGGTAGTATTTAATAATGAATTTCAGTTATTTACAAGTCCTATTTGCTAAAATATTTTTCTGCTTTATATAAAATTTGCTCATAACTGGCTCTACAAAGAACGATTTGAATAATCAGTATGGCGGCATTTTCCATTTATTCGAATGCCTGCTTGCCTTTCGCTTTACTACTTACAGAAATATATTGGTAACGTAAAATGAATGATTGGCAATAAAAGCTTTTTCTAAATAATTTATTAACGTTTACTTTTCCCTCGATAGGGAAGTTAAATTTTCATCGTTTGCGTGAGCTCTACCCAAAGACAAGACACTACTCGCATGCAAAATAATGCAATTTAATGTGACACGAATGTGAATATAGATAATTTTTAATCATCAACCAGATTAATTTGTTCAGCAGTGACTCTTATATCAGTTACACACATATATATGTATATATAAATACTTATGTACATATGTACAGTTCATGTACATCTGTACAGGTCACTACTATTCAATCGAATGGCAAAATTTTTTGAAGAAGTTTTTTAAAAGAAAAAGATCAAGTTCTTATAAAATTGCAAAATCAAAATAAGCGTTACAAAACTCTTCTTTTTCATCATTATTATCAACCATGTGTAGTCTACTAAAGATTGCATCCAGCGACTACCTTTAACATGTCGTCTGTCAATTTAAAAAAGTGCAGTTTTTTAAATTTATCAATCCATTTTTATGTAAATCGATGTTAACCAAATATGGGCCAATTTAGGTGGTTATTTTAGGATGCGGAAAGATTTACGTCATTATTTTGATATGACCATAAAACTAAATTTGGTTTAAAATTAAGATCTAATGCTAGGGAACTAGGGAAAATATTCAGAAAACGCATCGCGAATGAAGTTTTGAAGCCCATTCATTTAAATTGTAGTTAAGTTAGTTTATTACTATATTATAGAAAAAAAAATTGTAACTTTATTGACTAACTTAGACTTATACGTGGGTTCCTAAACTTTTACTGTAACTAATGTTAGTATATTATACACTACACACTTATCTACCATAACACACACCAGAGAGGTTACCACCACCTCTTATAGCAGTATTATTATCATCTTACTTGTACCGATTCCCATACAAAACAAACGAAGAACGATTATAATAATACTGCTATAAGAGGTGGTGGTAACCCTTCAGACATATTGTGTCTCAAACCTATAATATTAAATAACTGAGAATACACCTTTAACTTCCTTGTTGGAAATGTTTATTCTCCGCTGCTGGTGTTCACAAACAAAATATTTGTCTGTTAACAAAAGCATAATATTTGCTTGCTCTCTTTTCGGTAAGGCGTCTGAACTTGCTAATAGGCTAATTTTATAGTATAAGCTAGATTACAGTACTCTCTATAAAATGCCTATTTTAACTAGGGTCTGGGAATATAGCCTGGCGAAGTTATCTACGTGTGTGGAGCAACTGGCAAGTTTGTTGGTAATAAACTGTCAGGAGATTTTTTTTATGTGATCAATTGTCTTTTACTAAACGGCATAAAATAGCTATTTATTGAAACCAATAGCATTTAAAAAAATTGCTATCTATTGTATACCAACTCTACCTTTAAAATAAAAGTTCGCGTATCTTCATCTGTAGTCAACATTTTGGCAATTAATAAACATTTTCAATAACAAAAAAATGTTTATAGGTCGCTCTAAAGGCGCATCTCCTGTACATATATTTCTCGAAACAAAACACAGGAACACTTACAAAAAACAAGGATTTTTAATGTCTCCTGCTTATGTAACAATGGACCATAGACAAAAAAATAATACCATGTTTTGTGTCATGTTTTAGTGTAAGAGACGCGGCTTAAGATTAGCATAAAAAAATGTTAGAAATCATGGCATGTCGTAGCCAAAACTTGAAAACAAAAAAAAGTAAAAATATTTTTTTGGTACAAACAACATTGCCATAGATATTTGGTATACATAGATAAGTAGATAGTTCAAATGTTGTCCATAATTACGTGTTTTAGTTGGTGTAACGACAGGACGTGTTAGATGTTGTGAGATTTATGAGTCTTTGTGTCTGTCTGTCTGTCGCGCTGTTTCCACACCTCATTTTAGCTATTTGTATTGCATGATATATTTATATAACGTCATATTCTTGAGGTGTCTCGAAATAAGACCTTATTATAACACTTTGAACCCTCAAAAAGTTAGGGGAATGTAATGAAGCGTGACTGGTGGTGCCGTAGTTGTATTTCGGTACGACTAGTAGTAGTATATATAAATGACTTCCCATGTATGATTAATAATATGGCAGAAGTAGTCTTATTTGCTGACGATACGTCGCTTATATTTAAGGTAGACAGGAAGGATAGGAATCTTGTAGAGTCAAATAAAGTTCTTCGTTTAACATCAGATTGGTTTTCTGCAAATAATTTACTTCTAAATGCTTCAAAAACAAAATGTATAAAATTTTCATTGCGAAATATGAATCATGAAAAATCTAATATCACATTAGACAATAAAACATTAGATTTAGTCTCGTCTACTGTCTTCCTTGGAGTAACAGTAGATGTCAAATTGCAATGGGGCCCTCACATACAAAAAAATTCTGGAAAACTGAGCTCAGCCATATTTGCAATTAGGAAAATAAGACAATTGACTGATGTGGCTACGGCTAGGTTGGTATATTTTGCATACTTTCACAGCATTATGTCTTATTGCATTTTGTTGTGGGGTTCTGCCGCAGATCTGCAGACTGTCTTTGTACTACAGAAGAGAGCGGTTCGCGCTATATACAACCTCCGATCCCGTGACTCTCTTCGAGAACTGTTCAAAGATATTAATATACTTACTCTGCCGGCCGAATACATCTTTCAAAACATAATGTATGTTCGCAAAAATTTAATTAGATTTTCTAAAAACAGTGAAATACATAGCATAAATACGAGGAATAAAGAAAAACTTGCAATTCCTAAATTAAGACTCTGCAAATCTAATAAATCATTTATAGGAAATAGTGTTCGATTTTATAATAAACTTCCTTCCGAAGTAACTAACTTACCAGGTGATAAATTTAAAACCTATGTTAAACGTGCCTTAATGGCTAGGGCTTATTATAGCGTTGCAGACTACTTAGCTGATAGGGAAGTCTGGCGTTAGTTCTGCACACTGCACCAAGATGGTGACCTTAACTGAACCGAGTCGCCTTCTTCTTTTTTCTTTACTTTAATAGTAACTTTTTTAACTTTACTACAATAGTAACTATTTTAACTATAATGACATTTTTGATTATAGTACATTGACTGGCTTGACATTAACATTAATATAGTTATCTGATAATAATATAGGACATTAGGTATATTTATTATATTTTTATTGTAAACAGACCGACCGATCGACCAATTTGGAAAGTGTATGCCATAAATTGTATAAAAATAATCATATAATGACTAAGCTTATTGTTTGTGATATATATAGATATAAGGATTTTTGTTAGTATGGGTTTTTGCATCCTACAATGCCATTTCACCTTTTAATCATTCTTTTGGTAATTACACCTCCAGTGGTATTGAGGATGCGTGAATCCATATAAATATGATTATCAATTGTATTGACAATTTGTAAATCAATTTTTTTAAAAAAGGAAAATAGACAAAAGAAAATAAAAAAGAAATGGTGACAATTGATGATGAAAAAAATAAGCCCGGAGTTTCTTTCTGCCTTTCTTCTTCGGGTCGTCATCCGTAGGTAGCTAGAGAAAGGCTGGTAGGTTAGCTAGGATAGGGCCTCACGCACCAATCCCAACTGCTTCCAGTATTTCCAGTCAATCCCCTGCCACCATTCCTGCCATATGCCATTCCCATACAATCCATTCCCTTACACTCTATTCCTATTTCCCCTTATCACCCTATCTCAGCCATCCCATCGTTATTATGTCCATACTTGCCTGCCTGTTGTCTAATTCAAATATATAATGTAAATTATATTAATCCTAATTTAAAAATTTACTTGTGTTGACTTGTCATAAGTGCTTTTTTACATGCCTACGTGATCAATAAAGATTTTTATTTTTTTTATTTACTAGCATCCTAAGATCTCAGGTTCGATCCCTAGGTCTGGCAAAGTGATTTTGGGTTTTTTCAATTCAGTATTAGCTCGAAGTCTAGAATATATCACATTTGGAACGGAAATAAGTTTGGCGAAATGTGGATGTTCTAGTCCAAAATTTGCAAACGATAAGCTGATGTTACTGACTTTTTCCCCCATTCAGTCTCAATACAATCTCTATACATGTATAGATGTACATGAACATTAGTTTAAGCTACGTCTGACTTGATTTTTGAGTGGTAGAGCTATGCTGTAGACCTCTCCAGCACGGATGTACCGACTTCGACAGGTTTGTTACCACAGTTCCACAGAACACCTATATAAAGTGACAGCTTGCTGTTGCGTTTCGTTCGGTGAGTGAAATTTCCAAAGACCCAAATCCCTCCTGCCATTCCCAATCTCTATTTCCTTCATTTAAGGTTGGCAACGCTTTCATTTCTCTTACTATGGAGTGACCTACTTGTCCGCCAAGCTTTGTTTTAAAAACACATTTTTGTTACCATCAAACCTAATGAACCATCTCAGGGGTGGTGAAATAGACAGTGGAGATGATGTATGAAAAAACTTTCAATAACGGAACGACTTCAAAATTCATCCGATCGTGACTAAATGTATATGGTACTATCCTTGAAATAAGCTCTATATAACGCAAAAAGAATCTTGAAAATCGGTCCACATTCGGCGGAGATGTCGGGGAACATACATAAAAAATACAGACGAATTGAGGACCTTCTCCATTTTTAAAATTGGTCGAGAAATATAATCGTTCGAAAGTAAATGGAAAATTCAGAAGACATAGCGCCCGACGAGACCCGAAGGGGTGGACAGAGGTGCACTAGTGAACTAGAACCCCCACATTTCGCCGAGCTTACATAGTTCGGTCCCAGATGTGATAGGGGGCAAGCCTATCGCCATATTGGGCACAAATTCCAGACTCCAGACTGATATGGAAAAATCCAATATCACTTTGCCCGACCCTCGGATCGAGACCTCAGAACCGTAGTCGTACCGAAATACAACCACACCACCGAGGCAGTCCTTATATGGACCGCGACCTTATATGAATCAAATAAAATAATGATCTCTCTCTCAACCGTCGAAAATGTATGAAAAAGGAATATAAAAGATGGATATGAGTCTGGAAGAGGCAAAAGAGGTGTCAGGATCGTCGGTTGTGGCACTCAAGCTCAGCGTACCGCCATGAGATGTAGGCGTATGTACATATATTAATCTATTAAATGACGTCACACATTAAGTCATTGTGTCTGACGCATTTCGGCATGACGCAAGGATGACCAGTGCGCCGCGAGTCGTTGATGTAGGTCGTTATATCGGGAATGGTACCTGGAATCAGTCGGGGCCTCCGGTCGCAGTATAGACCAAACAATAAGACATGCGACGCGACGCTAACCAAGCAAGGATCGTGTTACAATGACGTCGCAACTCGCAGTGTTGAGACTCTGGTTATGATGATAGGCGTTAACAGCCAAGTTCCGATTAAGATTGGGTTCGAAGTTTGAACCCCGTGTGAGGAGTGCCCTATTTCCCTGGCAAAAGCATATATAATATGATAGAGATCCGCCCTTGTCCACAAATAACTGATCAGATTTCGGGTAGCCCATTTTTTTATCCGTGCACAGCAAAGACTGCACTGCAACTGATGGTAAGCGTAGTGCAGTCAAAAAATACTAGCGACCACTGACAAACGCTGTGTTTATCAGTGGTCTTCAGAATCATGCCGGCCTATTAAATTAATAATAAATAAATAAATAAATACTGACTAATGACTGCCTCGGTGGCGTGGTGGTATTTCGGTACGACTACGCTTCTGAGATCTCGGGTTCAATCCCCGGGTCGGGCAAAGTGATATTGGATTTTTCCATATCAGCCCGGAGTCTGGAATTTGTGCCCGATATGGCGATAGGCTCGCCCCCTATCACATCTGGGACTGAACTAAGCTCGGCGAAACGTGGGTGTTCTAGTTCGCTAGTGCGCCTCTGCCTACCCCTTCGGGGATACAGGCGTGAGATTATGTATGTATGTATATAAATAAATACACCCAACAGTCACACACATCGTCCTGACTCCACACTAAGATCGAATCTTGTGTCGTGGGTATCAGACTCTGAGAGACTTTCGGTCTCACAACACCCAGACCCGAAACAAATATCTGTGGACCACATAGACATTTGTGTATCAGTAATTTTAATCTACATAGATCACGCTTGCAACCCCAAGCGGTAGGCAGAGGCGCACTAGCGAACTAGAACACCCACATTTCGCCTTACTAATTTCCGTCCCAGATATGATATCCACAAATTCCGGACTCCGGGCTGATACCGAGTACAAAACCGAACCAATAAAACCTAATCACCCGACCTGGGAATCGAACCCGAGACCTCAGGACGAGGGTCGTACCGCGCGCACAATACCACGCCCCCGAGGTAATTTTAAGCTGATGTTGATAAAACATGCTGTTCATAATCTGATGGTTTCTGGTGGAGGAGCATCGCAAGGTCTTAGGTTCGTAGAAAGCTTGGTACATTCACGCATTACAAGTTATTGTTATTAAATCGTTCCCGTTTATTGCTTCTGGTCTATTATGGAGCAGGGTTGACGACAGCAACTTGTGGATGCGCTTGCTTTATTAAGGATATATTTTATCTGTGCTATATTCTTCGCTTTGACAGGTGTAGGGGAGACCGGGTACAAAAGTAACGGCGGGTCGAAAGTAACAAACGCTCTGTAGGTTTATCCAATAGCCATACACCGCTTCATTGCTGTAAGGTGACAGTTGGTGGCGCACCCCTCACTTGCATTCAACCACCGCGCGCGCCCCGCGCTGTCAGGTTGTATGAGAGGACGTTATGTGATTTTGCAAATCAAAAGTAAGTTTTTTGACGTTTTCTTGTTTAATGTTTTCGTAGTCTTAAAAGGATGGTACCAATCTGAATATTTGCATATTAATTCTCTATTAGATTAATTACATAGTGTTTTAATTCCTTTTTATATAGCCTGTTCCATTTTAAAGTTTTCTTTTATGTTGTAATAAAAATGTGGTCGGGTACAAAAGTAACATAGCCCTATGGGTACACAAGTAACATGTTACTTTTGACCCCGTATTGATTTGTTTACTTTATTATTACACAGAATGCCACGACAGCGCATAAGAATATAGTATAAGTCCATTTAATAGAGATATATTTACTGCTGTTGACTATGCACCATCATCTGTCTCCAACCGGCCTTTGCAATTTAGCAGTGAAATGCCACCAAATGATCTGTTGACCAGTTTTGATGCTATGTCCTCCATCCAAGTTGATCCGGATACTTATATTGATAATTTTCCAACCGCGAGTGACCAGACTGTCTAGCGTACAGACAGCAATGATTTGTCAAATAAATCATACAGTCATAGATCCAACATGCCAGGACCAGGACCTAGCGAACAAATTCTTCTCAGTCGTTTGATTTCTAAAGATCTTAGATCTTTACCACAAGCGGGTCCGCGGACTGTAGCAAATAAAGGACGAAAAAAAACGTAAGACAGCAATATTTACGGACACGCCCGAAAAAAACGCAATTGAAGAAGAATACCAACAAAGAAATAAAGACAAGAAAACGGCGTAACAACCTAATACTGGGAATGACAAGAAGTTGGATGAAAAGTTGAATGAAAAGGAAGAGAACAAAAAAGACTATGAAGGCAGTTAAAGACAAGGAAAATAAATCTGACGACGAAGACTGCTACTGCCTCGTTTGTTTAGAAACTTTTAGCAATAGTCGACCAAAATACTAACTTCTGAATAGTTTTATTATAAAAAAAAATATTATCCCATTACAATCATTGATCTCATTACTTAAAGTAAGAATATTAATTTGTTTAGTTTTTTAAAATGCAAATTTTTATCTGGGTTATTAATACAAAGTCTTTTAATAAATATTTTGCTGATTAAATATGTCATATTATATTCATTACAAACCCTCTTGTCCTGTTACTTTCGACCCACAACGTGTTACTTTCGGCCTGCCTACGTGGTCGAAAGTAACAACTGTCGACATTTTTTTAAGTCTCAATGATTCATATAAAATACACAATAATGAGGTATATTAAGTTACTAATGTAAAGAACATAAACGGAATATATATATGGCTATATAAATTTCATTAAAATAATGACACCTAACCAGCAACCAAGGTAAAAGAGAAAATTGTTACTTTTGTACCCGGTCTCCCCTACCAAATATTGAATTTCGCAATTATTCCCCGGATAAAAGTTATCTCCCTGAAAAATTAGCCCTTACCTTACATAATAGAAATTAACCGGACCTAACTTGATTGTCATTACAACTCTTGTTGGATTGATATACGCTTAGGCCTTTATTCATAATGACTTAGTGGGACGCTATAATACCGCTGTAGGACGTTTCCGAAAAATTGTTATTCATAATAGTTCAATAGCGTTAAAACGTTCCCAAAATCTCCCATAAAATGTCTGCAATTTATAGAAGCTGGCACCCTACTTTAACGCTTCAATAGCAAAAAATATGGCCGATTTCGATCAACTGATTCGTATTTGACGTTCCACCAGTTTTGGTTGAGATTAATTTGAGGATGCCCGCGACTTCTATCATAAACATAAAAAAATAAGCTCACGCCTGTATCCCCGAAGGGGTAGGCAGAGGCGTACTGGCACTACGTAACTAGAACACCCACATTTCGCCGAGCTTAGTTCCGTCCCAGATGTGATAGGGGGGGAGCCTATCGCCATATCGGGTACAAATTTCAGACTCCGGGCTGATATGGAAAAATCCAATATCATTTTGCCCGACCCAGGGATCGAACCCGAGACCTCAGAACCGTAGTCGTACCGAAATACCACCACGCCACCAAGGCAGGCTTCTAGACTTCAGAGAGACTTCTATCAAATGCAATTCATGTTATAAACACGATAGCTTGTGAGGTTGTATGAATGTTTTGTTACTCTTTCACACCAGAATGGTTGAACGGATCTGAATTTAATTCGGTAAAGAAATGGATTATAGTCTAGAATAAAAATGTCTAGGACAACAAGACAAATAAATGTGATGCAAAAGTTATGACCTCATGGTCATAAGTCGCTCAGTTTATTTGAAATATACGCGCGCCAGGTCGGACAGCGTAATAATATTGAGGGAATAAACTTGTCTTAAGTGATTCTTCACCATTCACAGAACATTCTAGGATGTATTTATTTATAAAGGAATAACATATAGGCTACTTTTTTACAGAAAATGTAGGGTCTCCGTAGGATAGATTTGTTTGAAGTCAGCTAGTATTTAATATTTTCCGTGTGGTATTTAATTACATACTTTGATTTCAACAAAACATCTTTTTCTTCAATATCATCATTATCTAAACACGTATAGCGTCACATGAATAAATCAAGAGAAATAAAACACTTCAAAAATACAATGATGAATTTTATTACATCTTATTCAACAAAAAATACTTATGCACGCATGTTGCCTAATTATTCTTCAATACAATGGGTTTTAGACGGTTCTGTTGAAGCCGCTGTGAACTGGAAAGTCCGGTCCTGAATTCCATTCTCAGAGAAGACAGGGTATTTTTCTTACACGATTTGCAAAGACTGGAAGCCCCCTTTCATTCATACGCTCCAAGGAATGTCCTCCAAATCTAAATTTCATTTCCAAATATCCATAATCTACCCATCTTCGTTGATGTTTATGTATTGCATAAAACAAAATCACTTCACATGCAATAAACATAGTTTTACTTTGATTAAATTAATTAAATAAATATATAAACAAACTAAACTGGTCGCCATGGTCGCCATCTGCCAATTTTTTTTTTCCATTTCTTCCACAACCACTATCGGCCAAGATCGAAAGAACTTGCTGCCAATTGGTAAATATTTTAACAACATAATAAATTATAAAAAATATCCATTTTGAGATCCATTTCTTTTATATATAAATGTCATTACCTTCACAATGTCAAAAAATAGACAGAGATATCATAAACATTGCAGAAAAATGTACTACAGACAAAATATGATCGGAAAAAGCAAAAAAGTACAAATAAACATTTTCGAATTGTGTATTCTGCTACTTATTTATTTAAATTACCAAAAAAAAACTACATGAAATATATTGATACTACGTGAAACGAAACAAATATATATTTTTTTTAAGTCGGCTACCACCTTTTTATTATCTGTTGCACGGCTTTGTCGAATTGCGCGCGCAAGACACGCGTAAATGTTTGTTTTTTTTATTAGGCCATCGTTCCATGACTTTCCAGAGACAAAACTTGTAAAAATCACGTTTTATCTATTTACTAGCAACATTGTGACACGGTAAATATATTTTAGTTAATTAAGCTATAGTAAACTATTATGAATAAAGAATTTTATCGAACCTTCGATAGGCTTAAAATGCATTTTTACCAATATGAGTTTATATCTTCGATAAGGGTTTTATTATGAATAAAGGCCTTAGAGTACATCGGCTCAAAAAGTAAACTAAAATTATTATAAAGTTATTGTGTTGACAGATCCTATAGTTTTCATATTGAGTTTGAAAGAGATTGATAACGCTCGAAATACCTTAGTTATACCTAAATTAATAAATTGAACATAGTTCAAAATACTTGTGTTTAAATTGAGAAATTACACTAAAACCTGTAGGTTAGGTAGATGATTGATTAGACTTTAAGTACTTATCCTTAAAGTTGAGTAGCGTTTCAGTATTCGGGGCATAAGACCAGTGACGTGCACAGGCATTTAGATTAGGGTAGACAAATATCTTGAATAATTATTTTCTTCTATTTATACTTGCTTTACTTAAACCATCAATAATTCTCACGGCGATTTAAAATAATACACCCAACGCTGTTAGAAATACTCTTTTTGATGTGATTTATTTTCTTTCAATATGTAAATTTAGGAAATTGTCCGAGTAGACAATGTCTAGTCGTCTCCTTGGTCTGGTTGCAGCACATATGGGCTGTGGACCGGGAGGTCGTGGCTTCGATTCCCAGGTCGGGCAAAGCGAATTTTCTAATTTAATTTGCCCGGGAGTTGATCCCTCATAGGGGGTTTACGTCAAGCAGGAAGCCGATCGTAAAAACTTAGCCAAATCATTCCTGAAACATGCTTGAAAAAGACCCCACATTAAGATGGGATAAGGGCATGTAAAAAGAAAGAAAGTGCGGGTAGACAATGTATCTTTGTCTATATGAAATGCACGACACTGCTTATGACTCGAGTCGCATCCACAGTGTTCGGTCGCGAGTGGCGGCTCGTCGTGTCGTCGTGTGTGGTCCACGGTCCGCGCCACACCGCGCCGCACCGCTCCACACCGCGCCGGCCGCGGCCCGCCCGTGCTCCACTTAGCTATGTAACATATCTACATACAACACACAACGCTTAAAAAGCCGAGTCTGCTGCACTAGATTTTCGACTGACTTCCAAAAAGGAGGAAGTCCACAATACGTTTATTACAATTGACACCCTAGAATGTTCTGTGAATATTCAAGAATCACCTAAGAAAACATCACGATCATTGAATGTGAAGCAGGGTTTTCGGCTCATTCGATCCATCGACACGTATTGGCGGCGCGGCGGCCGGCGACTGATCGAATGGGCCGAAAACTGTGCTTCACTTTCAATGTTCCTAACGCTCCGTCCATCTTTTTTTTATGTCCGTGGAAAACGTATTGTCTAAACATTATTACGCTGGCACGACCTTGCGAATACAAATACGACTGAGTGACTTATGACCACGAGGTCATAACTTTTGGATCACAAGTTTCTGTTGTCCCGTCATGTACTGTTGAATATTTATGTTTTTTGACAAAGTTTCCACCCAAAAAGTCCAAAAAGCTCACGGGATCTCTACTAAGCCTCATGATCGCAAAATAATCGATTGCTGCAATATAATACTAATAGACAGTAATATAAGGCCTTTATTAATGACCAAGTTAATGGGAGAGATCTTTATAAGCCGCAATTTGCGTAAGCTTTATTATAGCATCATAATAATTAATGTTAAGAGGTATACCGGCATGTATGCGGCCAGAGCTTAGCACGAAGCTCTTTCGGGTATGTATTCGAAAGGGACTTATTGTGCGCTGTTTTTATACATACATACACACTTACGCCTGTATCGCATGGGGGTAGGCAGAGACTCTTGAGCGCCACAAGCTACGATCCTGACACACCTCTTTTGCCTCTTCACACTCATGCATCTTTTCATACATTTCCACTGGTTGAAGGTACTCCTCACCTGCCCTTTTCGGAGAAGATGACTTATTTGGTCCATGTATGTTCTTCTCGGGCGTCCTCTTCTGACCCTTTCATTTACTTTCGCGCGATAAATACTTTTCGTAAGTCGCCTTTCATCCATCTCCACGTGCCCAAACCACCTGCTGTTTTTATTTCGTACAAATATAGAGCCCCGCTGTAGATAATAACGTTTACAGCACAAATGGGCTGGCTCGACCGGTTTGATACCACTGTCTGACAGAAAACCGACGTAAACTGGCAGCTTGCTATCGCGTTTCATTCAGTGAGTCAGATTTACGGTGGCCCATATCCCCCCTCCCTTTCCCAATACCTATCCCCTCCCTTTCCATTCCCTCCTTTTAGGTTGGCAACGCACCCATGATTATTTTTGTGTCTTGGGTGTTTATGGGCGGTGGAGATCATTTACCATCAGTAGACCCATCTGCTCGTTTGCCAGTCTCTGCTATAAGCAAATATACCATATTATGCTCATGCCTATTATTAGGGGATAGGCGTAGGTATAGCCAAAATTAGCACGAACATTTGGCGCCAAGATTATACCCGTCCTATAACTCTATACTTAGCCATATCTGGCTTAAACTCCATACCCCGAGCTGACAAATTGGTATTCTGATACCACGTTAAACTAATGCTAATTCAAAGCAGTTCACCAGGCTGGCACTCTTCGGGCTGGTTTCAATAATCTTTAGTATCTTTTAAATATCTCGGCATTTTCTTTCTTTCTGCCTTTCTTCTTCGGGTCGTCATCCGTAGGTAGCTAGAAAAAGATTGGTTGGTTAGCTAGGATAGGGCCTTGTAGTCTTCCGATCCACCAGCTTCCATGAATTATCCCGTTCCCTCTTCACGGTCCACAACCTCTTACCGCTCCATTCCAATTTCCCCATATGACCCTATCTTATTACTGTATTCTTGTGACTACATACATACCTGTCTGCCTGTTTCCAAATTCATAGCATTCTATAATATTATAAGAAGTACTTTAAATAAAGAAACTTTAATTTTAAATTAAATAGTCACGGGCAGCTCGGCCTCCGGTGGCCCATACGCTTATGTAAAATATAAAGGGATATGTGCCGCCTCCGACGGGTTAATTAAACCCCTCTCATTAGTAGAGGAGGCGCGTGCCCAGCAGTGGGACAGTAATATTACAGGGCTAATATTATTATTTTAAATCTAGATTATGCTTCTTGTCATAAGTGCTTTTCATATGCCTATGTGACCAATAAAGATTATTATTTATTTATTGCAGGGCATACCAATCCCCATGCTTTTTGGTGCTTAACAAAATGGTCTTAGGGCCATTCTACCAAACAGGACGTTGGTTCAAAATATGTTTCATGATGGACAACGCCTTAATTACGCCTACGTGACAACTGACATTATCAATATTATTAAAGTTTGATACATCATACACCATTTTGAACATAATTTTTCCGTCTAATGACGAATATTGAATGAATGCTAAATGAACTAAGAGAATATTTCGCAAAGGTGGTCCAAACAGTTCAGGGGGTTTAGACAAGTGGCTTATGCGCTAGTCGAAAAAAATTGACGAATAAAATAAATGTATGAGAATGACATAAGAGTACGCCTCCTTATGTCATGTCTTATGTCATTCCCATACATTTATTCTATTCAACTATTCTATTCGACTAGCACATAAGCCACTTGTCTAAACCCGCAGGTACCTTTTTGTACTCTGTTTATTGTCAACCGATTTTCTTTGTTTGTTTTGATATACATTAGCGATCTAAATTAAATACAACTACATATAGCGAACAGTACATTTTTATAGCCGAGACTGGCAAACGGGCAGATGGGTCACCTGATAGTAAGTGATCAGCACCGCCCATAGACACCCAAGACACAAAAAGAATCATGGGTACTGCCAACTTAAAGGGAGGAAATGGAAGGGGAGGGAAAAGGGATTGGGATAGGGAAGGGGAGAATTGGGCCACCGAAAATCTCACTCACCGAACGAAACGCGACAGCGAGCTGCCACTTAACGTCGGTTTTCTGTGAAACAGTGGTATCAAACGATTGAGCCCGTCCATTCGTGCTGTAGACGTAACTGTCTACAGCGTGGCTCTACCACTCAAAAATATAGTTATAGGAAATATACCAAAACACTAAGTAAACAAGGTCGACTCTATCCTTATTCCCAAAGAGATTTAATATTACTAACTGTAGAGAGGCTATCAAGCAAGTTTCCATACAAAAAAATGATTCCAAACTTTAGTAACGCCATCTACCACTTATTATATTGCAAGGGCGCTTATTACTATTTATACCCTAAAATGATCTGTGAGTGTTCAAGAATCATGTAAGAAGATTTTGTATTTTTTTTTTATAGCAGAGATTGGCAAACGAGCAGATGGGTCACCTGATGGTAAATTAACCCCACCGCCCATAGACATCCAATAACAAAAAGAATCATGGGTGAGGTGCCAACTTAAAAGGAGGGAATGGAAGGGGAGGGAAGGGGATTGGGAAAAGGAGAGGGGAAATGGACTACCGGAAATCTCACTCACCGAACGAAACGCGACAACAAGCTGCCACTTTACGTCGGTTTTCTGTGAGACAGTGGTATCTACCCGGTCGAGCCGGCCCATTCGTGCTATAGACGTTACTGTTTACAGCGTGGCTCTACCACTTGAAACTTTATTTTAAAAAAAGGACCTCCCGGTCCTTAGCCCATATATGCTGCCACTATACCAAGGAGGCGGGACGCAGTCTACAGACGCCAAATGATCATTTGATTAACCGCTTGAGTCATTGGTATTTACGTGGGTATATCACTAGATAATAACACAATAATATTTATTAAATGGTTATTAACTGTTACACATACATAACTCATTTTGATTACATTGTTTAGTAGTTTTCCCTAAGATCCGAACGCATTTGGTGCTATATAAACCGTAGACCTACTCCACGTAATTATTTGAAGTTCTGCCTTCATTGCGGTCACCATGGTTCGCTTTGTGAGTAAATTATTGATTAATTTCTGTTGATTTATTTGCTTATATACCATAATTCTGGAGTGAAACTTCATTAGACACGTTGAGCACTTTATGGTAGGGGAAAATCTTATGGGTTCGCGTCATCGGCATGCTAATTTTAATTGTATATGAAAACTTTTTTAGCCGCGTTGAGTACTTTTCTATCGACTTCCAAAAAGCAGAAGGTCCTCAATTCGTCTGTATTGTTTTAATGTATGTTACACGATACCTCCGCCAAATGTGGATCGATTTCATTATTATTTTATTTGATAGAGCTTGGTTCAAGGGTGGTCCAATATAAATTTGGTCACGATGGGATTTGAAGTCGGACTGTTAAGTTTTTAAACTTGTGATTATTGGTAGGGGAAAATGTTTGAGTTGGCGTCACCGACATGCGGAATAGCAGTAGTATGTATCAGCAGAGTTACCACCACATCTTATAGCAGTATTATTATAACCGGTCTTCGTTTGTTTTGTATGGGAATCGGTACAAGTAAGATTATAATAAAACTGCTATAAGAAGTGGTGGTAACCCCCCTGTAGCTATACAGATTTATATTTTGTCATGACTGTACAGCCCGTAATAAAGGTATATTTCAATAATAAATAAACCATATAAACATGGATATAATTGTTGCTCAGAGTGTCAATTCATGTGAAAACCAGATTGATGTCGATAACTTTAATTGAAACATTATTAAATTTCAAATTTTATTACTAAAATTCTAAATTATAAGATTTCACTTTTAACAGCATTTTTTTTGGTTGGTAGAGCCATACTGTAGACAGTAGCATGTCTACAGCAGGAATGGCTCGGCTCAACCGGTTTGATACCACTGTCTCACAGAAAACCGAAAGTGGCAGGTTGTTTTTCGTTCGGTGAGTGAGATTTTCGATGGCCCATTTCGCCGCTCCCATTTACAATCCCTATTAGCTTCCAATAAGATTGGCAATGCATCCATGGTTTTTTATCATGGGTTATCTATAGGCTGTGATCACTTATCATCAGGTAACCATCCTGCTTGTTTGCCAGTCTTTGCTATAAAAAAACCACACCTAATAATTAAGCCTCCGGCAAAAATACAATGCTTTTTGTCTCCGTTGAAGCATGTTCCGAAGGTAACCCGTGTATTGGTTAAGATGAGATGTTAGATCTTAGTCCACCTTTCTTTTCTTTCTACCTGCCCTTATCCCACCTCAGTGTGGGGTCGGCGCAACACACTTTTTCGTGTTGCAGGAAGGATTCGGCTATGTTTTACGACCGGCTGCCGGCCTCACGTCAACCCCCTCTGGAGGATCCAGTCCCGGGCAAATTAAATTAGAAAATTCGCTTTACCCGACATGGGCATCGAACCCACGACCTCCCGGTCCACAGCCCATATATGCTGCCACTAGACCAAGGAGGCGACTTAGATCTTAGTCCACCACACTTCATATTTCGAGATGTTTGGACTATTTTTAAAATTACGTTTGTTCAAGCTTGATCTTTTCGTGGTGCTCTCCGTGCTAGCACTGGCTAACAGTAAGTAGAGTGTAACGTCTGTAGACAGTAACGCCTACACCACGAATGAGCCGGCTCGACCGGTTAGATACCACTATCTCACAGAAAACCGACGTAAAGTGGCAGCTTGCTGTCGCGTTTCGTTCGGTGAGTGAGATTTCCGGTGGCCCATTTCCCCCTCCCTTTCCCAATCCCTTGTCCCTCCCCTTTCATTCCCTCCTTTTAGGTTGGCAACGCACGCGGTGGAGATCATTTACCATCAGGTGACCCATCTGCTCGTTTGCCAGTGTCTGATATAAAAAAAAAAAATACACTTTTTTTACTGCCTTGGTGGCGTAGTTATTTTGCGGTGCGAATACCGTCCTGAAATCTCGTATTCGATCCCAGGATCGGGAAAATAGATACTGGGTTTTCAGCTCAATATCACACAATAGGTCAGAAATTATTGATGCGAAAAGTGGGTGCAGTAGTTGGGTCTCTTACTACCCCTTTGGGTACGGCAGCCGTGAATGTGTAAATCTGTATGTTTGTAAAGTTTTGTATGTACTCTGTCTTATAGCAGAAACTGGCAAACGGACAGGCTGATGGTGGGTGGTAAGTGATAACCACCACCCATAAATTCCCACAAGTGCAAAAACAATAGTTGCCCTGCCAACCTTAAAGAAATCAACAATAAAAATAGAAGGGGGTATTTGGACCTTCGGTAAGAAAAGAAAAATAGTTCCGTGCCAGTAGAATGAAAAAACATGTTATTTTCAGGTATGCCATTCAAGTTCGGAGGCGGGCTGGGTTATAAAAGTCATACGGAAATAGGTGGGGATGCTGCAGCTGAAGTTGGGGCCGAAAAGGACATAGGAGGTGCTGCTAAAGGCAGAGGATTCTTGGACTGGTTAGGTGGACTGAGCGGCACCGCTTATGCCGGCGACTATGGCGTTAAGGGAACCCTCGGATCCACCGCTGGAGGTGGGGTGAAAGCTGATGGTAGGGTCGGAGTTAATGGAGGATCTGAAAACACCACCACAGCACAAGGTGGCTTCAAAGGAAACATAGACAAAGAAGTCCATGGCAACGTGTTTGAAATGTCCGTGTTTTGGATGACAATGAAATTAAAAGCTTGCACAATAGAAACAAATTCTTGTCTAATGAAGGATTCAATGATGAGAACGAGGAGGGATATGGAGCGAGGGACTCCCGTTATGGTGGGTGGTAGTAATGCCCACCTGCCCCTGCCCCTTCCATCATTGTGATGAGGTATTTCATTAAGTCCTATAATACACCTAAAGCATTTTTCTCATCACCACTGTATATTTTAGAATAAAAAAAATTGCTATATTTTTGTTTTACTCTAACCGAAAGTTCGTAACAAATGTGATGACAGTCATGGTGCGGCGAGAGAGTAGCCGGCTCTGAAGTGAGAGGCCGCGGATTCGATTCCCGTACCGAGACAAATGTTTGTGCAACCCACAGATATACTTAGTCGCGGGGTCAGGACTATGTGTGTTACTCGAATCGAACGCGTTACACATGTGATTAATAAAAAAATCTGCGAGTTATCTGTGCCTAGGTTAGGTAGCCTAGGCGCACTCGCCTGATTTTTGGACTTGGCAATAGAACACAGATTTTGGGATAAACTAGGATTTAAACACTCATACACGTATCTCAATACTTTTACTTTTATTTACTTGGGAAAGGAACGGGGGGGAGGCTGAATTGGGCCACCGAAAATCTCACTCACCATACGAAACGCGACAGCGAGCTGCCACTTTACGTCCGTTTTCTGTGAGACAGTGGTATCAAACCAGTCGAGCCGGCTGTTTACAGCGTGGCTCTACCACTTAAAAGAATTAGAATATAAACTTCATTTGAGCACAAATCCGTCTAGAAACTATTAATTCCGATACAGCCGATTATTAACCACCACTATGCATTAAAAATCGATATTAGAAACGTTAAAAAGGAAACAATGGTATTCAAACATTCCAAAATCAAACAGACAAAATGCTACAGTTTCGAAATTATCACCAATCACCGATGTTTACCGAACGCACCCGATGTGTACCGAACACGGCCGAATGTTGACCGATCATGATCTACTTAAAGCACTTCAGGCAATATTGACGTTTTCTGTTTAAAATGTTGTACCAACTTTACTATACCTTTATGCCACATACTTCCATGTATGGAAATTACGTATTTCGATAGCAGAAATAATATTGTCAAGTCTTATTTAAACAAAATTAACTTTGCGGCTGCATTTCTTCTTAAACATTGGGTTAAGGACGTTTTAACGGAAAATATAAGTTTGTTTGACGTTTGAAAAAAGAATGGGTTCGTTTTTTAAACTTTTCGATAAGTACCGAGCATTGTTCCCATTATGACAATTAACCTCTTTGCTCCGTTTGCTTTATCGATGGTTTACTCCGTCAAATCTTATTTTTATTTTCGACATCGGATGAAAGAAATAACATAACATAACATAACATAAGCTCACGCCTGTTTCCCCGAAGGGGTAGGCAGAGGCGCACTAGCGAACTAGAACACCCACATTTCGCCGAGCTTAGTTCCGTCCCAGATGTGATAGGGGGCGAGCCTATCGCCATATCGGGCACAAATTCCAGACTCCGGGCTGATATGAAAAAATCCAATATCACTTTGCCCGACCCGGGGATCGAACCCGAGACCTCAGAACCGTAGTCGTACCGAAATACCACCACGCCACCGAGGCAGTCCGATGAAAGAAATATATATAGATAATGTTAAAGTACACGACCTCATTTGTCGCCTCATTGATCTAGTGGCACCATATATGGACTGTGGACGGGGAGATCCTAGGTTCGATTCCTAGGTCGGGCAAAGAGTATTTTGTAATTTAATTTGCCAGGGAGTGGTTTCCTCAGGCAGGCAGCCAGTCGTAAAAACTAAACCAATTCCTTTCTGCAACATGCCTGAAAAAGTGTGTTGCGCCGACCCCACACTAAGGTAGAATAAGGGCCGGTAAAAAGAAAGAATGGTAAAGTACACAACATTCTCGTTATTTATTTATTTATTTTATTTAGTATAATCGTATAAGGGCTGTGGGTTCTAATCCCTCCCGGACATCGTGGTCTTTTCTATATGACCTTCCCGGGATTGGAACTACAAATGTGCTTGACGTTAGGCAGGCGGCCGGTCGTAAAAGCTAAGCCGAATCTTTTACACAACATGCGTGCTGCGCCGACCTAAGTAGGTACGTATAAGGTTATTATTTCACAGTTTCCTATACAATTATACAAATAAACTGAGAAGCTAGAAGTAAACAATTTGACTACCAAGAGAAAACACAAGTTTGGTTATACAATATCTTTGGTTAATAGCACCAAAGCCATTTAAGATCATTAATTATTTATTTACATTTCAAAAAAGTGTTATCAAATAAACTTCTTTGAACTGAGGAAACGTCCATTACAGATAAATCGAATCCACAAAATACCATCCACTTATGCACTCCCAATCAGAAAGGCCACTTCAATGAATTTACAAACATCCAAGTTAATGAGAGGAAGTGACTTCCTCAAATATTAAACACGCGCCGACAGTCTATCAAACGTTTTGTTATACCACATCAATCAAATTATCGACTCTCTTTTGAGATTAAAATTCTGTACATGTTAAACAAACATTTGGGGAATTACGGAAGGAAATACGGGGCCGTAACGCAGCTGTTTTGTTTACAGTGCCCATAGAAATCGTTTTAATAGTTAGCAAAAATAGAAGATCGTTTTCATTTTCTCTATATATTTGGCTAGCAACGCTACAACTACAACGCACTAAAATAGGTATGGGGCAAACGAAAAACACTTTTCACAAAAAACTGACGTAAAATGGAAGTTCGCTTATGCGTTTTTTTCGATGAGTGAGAGATTTCTCGTGACCTAATTCCCCTCGCCTTTCCTATCTTTACTCCTCTCTTTTAGGTTGGCAACTTAAACATAATTGTTTTGGTATCATGAAGTAACTATATATGATGAACATCACTTACCATCCACCCATCAAGTGCTCATCTGCCAGTCCATACAATAAAAAAAGAAAATCTGCCAAAACTAATTCATACTACAGGGTTTGATAACTTAAGAGCAGTCTTTTTTTTGGCTAACGAAGGTACAAAGGCAGATCTGAGCAGACATAATGGTAAGGTGTTAGACAAAATTGTTTATAGCAGGACCTTACCACCTGTCGGAGGCGGCACATATATGTTACATAAGCGTATGGGCCACCGGAGGCCGAGCCGCCCGTGACTATTACTAGTGATGTATAATATAATGGGAGTAACTTGTACCCAGGAATTCAATTATCGATTTCAAGGATTATTATCTCGATTCGGTGCATATTTTCTGTTTTCCAAACTCCGCTTCGTACTCGTTGCGTTCCCGCCGCGACTAACGTCCCGTATGTCCCCAAAACGAAGTGTAGGGCATCAAGTACATACAATCACTGGACGCGATCAAAAAATGTACTTGAATTGATGCAAAGCTCTTCGACTATCCAATGTACACTACGATAGCATTTCTTGATACTTTGCGTAGGACCAAAGCCTATTAGTGAGAGATCAGTCGATATTCAAATTTCTAAAGTCCTCTTCCAGGTGTGGAAGAAGTAAAAGGCGTGATGGTGGTTCCGTGCATTTATGCATCGGCATGATTCTAGTGACCACTTATAAACTATTTATCGGTGGATTTTTAGTCTGTGCTTACGATCAGTTGTAGAAAAGAAAGATAATAAAAACCTAATGCATTGACTTAACAACTTAACCGATTCTGACCAAACTTATATGGGTCCATCTTTGAAACAAGCTCTATCGAACACAATCTTCAAAATCGGTCCACATTTGCCGGAGATATCGAGTAACATACAAAACGAAATACAGACGAATTGAGGACCTATTATTTTTATAAGTGGGACGAAAATACTTTTCTTAATTCTACTATTATCTGTGGTCAAATACCTATATTATAGTTTTGAAACTTAACGTTGATAACGGATAATTTACAAGGCGTTCTGTGATTCTTTTCTGGATGACTAAATATGACACAAAGTGAAAGCATCAAACGAATACTAGTATAATCACAAGTTTAAAAACTTAACGGACTGCCTTCAAATCCGATCGTGACTAAATGTATATGGGACCACCCTTGAAATAAGCTCTATGGAACACAAAAATAATTTTGTAAATCGGTCCACATTTGGCGGAGATAAAAAAAAGAGATATCGCGTAACATATATAAAAAAATGCAGACGAATTGAGGACCTTCTCCTTTTTGGAAGTCGGTCGATAGTATCAGACCTGTCTCGATTGAGCATTCAACTCAAACTATTTACCAAATTATTCTACAACGAGCCAGGCGAGGTAAAAACTCAAAGTTAATACTTTTTAGATCCAAAACGAATTTCTGTTTGTATGCAAACAATAGTATTTGCATTGCTTATTTCCAAAGGCTTTATACCGGAAAACAAATTAAATAAACAGTTATCGAATTACTAAGCCAATTTTAATAAAACTTCTAGAAAGTTGACGCACACCGTTGGCCCGTGATAAAGGCGAGCAGGAAAATGATTAATAAAAAAAATGCAAATTAATTTGCCTTAGCTACAGAATTCACAGAATTGATTTAAAAACTCATTGTGGAGTCAACAATGGCGTTGTGAAAGTTTAGATTAGGTCCTAGATTAGTAATCATGTTCAGGAGTTAATTATTTTTTTGAAATTCACAATGGTTGCTAGATAACCAATCTAATAGATTCATTGGAATTTGCACCCTTGGTTGAAATTTCGGCGGCATAATTATTCCAATGATTGGCACAAATGGGGAAATAATTAAGTAAAAAACTCTTTTACATACGCGGGAAAAGCAAATTATTGAGTTCATTGATACCGGATTCGATGTAAAATTAACTGTGTACATTCCAATTTATTCTGCTGGTAAATGAGGAACTGCGGTACGTCAACAGTCCACTATAGACCTTAATTTTTCTGCCGTTAACCAGTCTCTAAGATCTATAATACATTTATTGATCGTAGACTCTAAAACTAAAAATTAATTTAAAACATTATTTGAAACTAAATTAACTATAATACATACTAAACAACACCTGCTTAAAAACAGCGTCAAAATAAAAATTATCATTGACAGTTATGTGGCAATTTCCACAAATAACTCCGTGGTCCGTCCATATTTATGCAGCTTCCCATTATCATAAAGAAACAATATTATTCAATGATTGCTTAATTAAAAATTAAATTATTCATTCGTTGGCGAATCGAAACATAATCCAAAGAGCACAGATAAAAAATTGACAACAACTAATTATGAGTGCACACAAAAAATTCCTTTGCATATTGAAAAAAGAAAAAACTCAACTATCAAGACTTAATACGCGCAATCAATAGCATTGTACGAATGCCACCACAACTTGGGTGGTCCGAAAGTAGCGAGTGCGACTGTCTTGCTCGCACCCGAGCGTTCCGTCAATGTACTGTCTCACTCGGCGTGGAAGTTCGGCTGCCAAAGATTAAGAGTGGATTTGAGATAAGAATGTTTTGTAGTCTCTATCAACATGAACACAGATATTGTCAAATATTTTCCATAGCTTATGATTATTATTGATCGAAGGTCACACACTTCAATACTGGTTTACTGAGATTTAAAATTAATAAAAAAACTGGTTTGTTAATTGCTCTATTACGAGATACATTTGGTATGTAATTAATATTTTAAATCTATATACTCCAATAAATTATAATGTTTTTAATGTGTGCCATTAATGGTGTAAAATAAATGAATGGAGTATCATAAAGTATTTTATTTTTTGGTTCTTAATTACCCGGATGTGTTTGAAATCCGGCGGTGTACTTTTCATCTAGGTTCCAGATGTCGTTTTTATTACGAATAAGTAATTGTCAAATTATTTATCAATTAGTATGTCACTAATGCCATAAGATGAGTCTAAGCTCACTCTCTACTGAAGAGAAGCTTATAAGCTCGGCGAGATATGGGTGCACTAATTTTCTAATTCACGTCTGCTTGCCCCTCAATGATACAGACGTAAGCTTATTGTGTCACCACGAGTCAAAATAAACAATAAATACACCCAACAGTTACACACATAACCCTCCTCAGTCCTGACCCCAAACTAATTTCTAGTCTTGTGGGTATCAGGAACTACGAGAGACTTTCGGTCTCACAACACCCAGATCCGTAACAAATATCTGTGGGCCACACAAACATTTGTCTCGGTGCGGGAATCGAACCCGCCACCTCACGTTTCACAGCCGGCTACTCGCACACTGCACCACGGAGACTGTCAAGTCAAAACCTGGTGATATTCTCGTATTATTTAATCCAGTCCAGCGTTGTTCGGGTGGCACTCACAAAACCATATCTGCTCTACATTTCATATAAATTATTTATTCTATGTCCAATTTCACTCTACCCTTTTCGCAACGTTCTTCCCTACATTCACAAGGATTCGCTTGTTCACTCCCACGCTTGCACTCTTGACCTCGCGCCGTATCTCCCGTCCCTGTCCAGCGCGTACGTACAAAAAAAGACGAAAGGTGACCCATCAACTAAAATGAACACTTAATGAACATGGAACATTGTTTCAATATATTTTTTAGATTGCTGTTTGTACGGCAGTGACGCTGTTGTGTTGATTTTTTAACCGGCAATTGGACGAATTTGATGTTTAGTGTAATTGTTATTTTTTTATTTGGTGTCCAATTTCTTTTTTTAAAGGCAGACGCAGCGAAGAGCTTCAAACT